>JAUZSZ010000139.1:14902972-14913156 GCA_034780575.1 Labeobarbus marequensis
TGAGGTACGGCATGTAGATTAATGAGAAAAAAAATGAATTTAAACAATTGTAGTATCAGGCTGCAACATAAAAAAAAATTGAAAAAATTTAAGGGGGTCTGAATACTTTCCGTACCCACTGTAAATGTATTTATTTAAAATCTATAATAATTTGTATTTAAGTTAAATTTGAACTATAAATGAAATAAATTATATACAATTTTTCTATTGATCTATTAGATCTTCTAAGAACATATATAACTTATAGTTTTTTGTAAGGTGAGACTTTTCTTATTCACACACATTTACACTCTCCACCAGAATATAAAAGAAAAGTAATTAAAACGGTTTGTGTCATTGTGATTGTTGAAGTGCTGGGACCATAAAATTGTCACCTAAGCTTACACAAGGAAGTTGCCTAATGAGAGGGACAGTTTTATGTGGACAGCCCTTTGTAGCTTTGCAGGTTTAGCTCAGGCCAAATAGGCCAGAGTTCCTTCAGGCCAAACCACTTCAAAAACACAAGCGTTTCGTTTTACACCACCCTCTCCGCCCATTCGTCCCTCGGACACTCTGAGTGCATAGCCTTCGGACATATGCGAGACCCTAGATGAAATAGACCCCCTCTTTCTCTCTCGCTCTCTCTCTCTCACTTTCTCGCCCGTTTTATTTGGTGGCTGGGACCCGACTTGGCGTCTTCCTCAGACAGCAGAGGTTTTCTTCAGTTAGTGGTCATTTAGCGGTATTTCTTTCCCTCTGCTGAACATAAAACTCAGGAAAAGTCTGGGTGTAATCGTATCTCATCCTGGGAAGGATACAAGGTGCAAGCTGACTTGCTTTTAAAGCTCCTAAATGCCTCCAATGATTTAGGATGCATGTTGATTTAAGGGCCGATTAGATCATACAAGCGTATAAGGCTGTGCATGGAGCTTAAAACTTCAAAATAAATGCATAATATGACTTTAAACTGATTTATAGTGGAATTTTGAAGCTTGAGATCACTAGTGAGATTTTTTTTTCTTTCTAAATCAGTAAAACATTTTATTACTATTATAAAAAAAATTGAAAAATTAACAATTTGATAATGATTTTTTCCCCCTTCTGCTTTAATGACAGCATTTGATTAGTGACCTAGAAATAGTGAAAAATGTTTGATATTTTATTAATTTTATTTTTTATGCTACAAAAATATATTTCCAGGTTTGAATCCCATATTTTCAGACTTTTTTGTCTAAAAATAGATTAAAACCCAGCATCTGTCTTGACAGAAGTTCTGTTTCGGCTCAGAAGTAGTACTCAAGTAGTTCACACTTAATTCTCGACAACACAAATAAATCTTTTCTAATCATGTCGTGACCTACTCATTCTCTCATTCGCTGGTGGTCAGTTTCTGTCTTTTTTTTTTTTTTTTTTTTTCGGCTATCAAACCATTTGCTCGAGCTTATCTGATGCTTCTGGCTGTGGAAGCAAGAAGCTGGAGTTTGTTAGGGATCGCCAGTAAGCCACAGATAAGTTGGTTTACTCTCCGATACACACGGTGCTAGAGAACCTAAAAGGGCCGTTGAGATTGGCTTGTCTCAGCACAGTTCAGCATGATGAATGTTCCTCTATCAGAGGATTTGCCGAATACAAACACATTTTTACTTACTAGCTGTGAAGAGATTGGGCTGGGGTGCTGTGCTCCCCTCAGCCTATTTCTAAAAAAAAAAAAAGTTAAAACAAGAAGAAAAATTGTGTGACTTAAAATAAAAAATGAATCCAGGATTTCGTGAAAGGTATTCCTCCCTGGATGTCTTCATAAACGCAAGTCTGCTGCTTATAGAGCGGTGATTTATTTGACTTTAAAAACAAAAGATTTACATGCTCTCATTTAAGAGTATAATGAGTGTTTGTGCTCTCCAAGGCCTGCCAAGCCTTTCTGACAAGGAGAGGCTCCCATTTAAATCCCCTTCACACATGAAAAATGAAGGATTAGCATCCAGGAGCCTCGCTTTTTAAACAAAGAGCGAGTGAGCGAGAGAGAGAGATAATGATTTTTCTTTGTTGTGCAGTGCAGCTTCAGCAAGGTGTCGGTCGATTACGATATTTCAAACAACACGTCATGCAAACCAAAACACGACCATTTTTCCTCCTCCGTCTAGAAATTTGCATAGACCGTTTAATTTGGAATAGTGTGACCTGGTTTGCGAACGTCGTCGTGCACGTCAAAATATTGGCATGTTAACAGATGATTGTTTTAGGTTAATGGTCACCCAGACTTGAAAGTCTCACGCTTGAGCGCACGTCCCTGGGAACGCCGTGCCACTGGCCCCTTTCTATGGATTTGGCAATATGAAAATTTGCATTAGATACACTTAGTTGTGTTTTTTGTTAATTCCAGTCTGCTGGAGAGCTCACTGACCCATGGAAGGATAAAACGAGAAAAAAAAAAACCTTGTGTTCTGTGGTTCAACTAGGATCAGACGATCACCTTTTTCTTTTTCAAAAATTACCGCATCTGTTAATTCAAGCTTCTTCTTTTGCCAATTAAAGTAATCAAGCATTAGCGACAAACAAAATTCGAAGCTCTGCTTTGAAAAGAATAGCTGATGTGATCACTCTCGGTTAAGTGGGAGATTTCAGACCGAGTCGAAATGCATGTTGTTATCACGACTATACCGGGAAAAAAAAGTCAGAGCCCGCTAGCAGGCCGCATTTTTTCACTTGTGTAACAAAATAAATGGTGTGTGTTCTTACAACCTTCAAGCCAAAACAACACATTGGCCACGTTCCATCTTTAAAGGCCTGTCAACTTTGCCAAGATTCTGTCAGGCGGCAACGCACACAATGTTGCAGATACTCTTGGCTAGTCATTGTGTGATTAGTTAATACACATTGATAAGGTGTGAATTATTTTTTGTACTCCTGCTAGGAAATTAATTTCAGGGAGAAAAAAACGGTGACATATGTAGTACGACGATGAGGTTCAGGTTGTGCATCTGGGTGCAGTATGCTTGTAAACCATCCCATCCCTGGTTTATTACAGGCTACAGTGGTCCGGTCGTGTTTTTGTTGAAGAAACCAAATACTTTTGTTTAGCCCGCTCCGTGGCTGGAATGTTTAAAATGCAAGTGTCGGTGAGTACAAAGAATGTGATAATAAGGTTCGCTGTAGTCGAAAATGCTCTAAAGCCCAGCAGGTTAAAAGTCAAGGTGAGGAAGAATCGGATGTGGTGCGTTTGTGAAAATTATGAACGGCCTTTTGAATGGGGCTACAGTGTTGTTTATAGCTTGTGAAGTGTCCTAATAAATAATTGTTCAATGCATTTTTTTTCTTCTCTCTTTTTTTTTAACAGCTATCTCCCATGGTTTGAGATTTATTATAAGCTGCTAAATACTCTTGCAGACTACTTATCAAAACACCAGGTAAGTTAAGGGAAGTCTTCAACTTGTCTTCACATGGAAAAAATGAGCAGAATTACCGTACACAAGAATAAAAAGATGTACACAGAAATTTGCATTCAATCTGGTTATTTAAAAATGAAAATTAATGTGATTTAATGTGAACAATTTTACACATTATCATATTTAATGCAGACTTTTATTTTAAAATACCAGCTAAGTTAAAGTTGTACATTTCTGAAAATGGTTTTATGATTTACACGAGAATGTGCATCAAATGCAGCAATTTGCAAAGAATGGTTTTAAGGTTTTTACTCAAATTTGCATAATGTGCTATACTTCATTATGTGAGATCATTAATAAAACGGTTCTTAAATTATCACATTTAATGCAAATTTCTATATACCCTTACCCATGGTGAAAAAAAGAGCAAAATTACAACACATAAGAATGGGTTTATAAAAGTTACCCTGTTAACACAGAAATTTAATTAAATCTGATAATGTAAAATATGTAACGCAAAACTATTTTGAGAAATATGCTATATATATTGCATATTTCTCAAAATAGTTTTGTGATTTACACAGAAATGTGCATCAAATGTGGCAATTTATGCAAGAATGGTTATAAGATTTACTCACATTTGCATTATATGCTGTACTGCAAATCGTTATGTAAATATGACGTTCATAAAACATGTAAAATCATATGATTATGTAAAATCATTCATAAAATATTCTTCAAATATTGCATTTAATGTTAATTTCTAAATAGAATACTTATCAAAACATTAGAAAAGTTAAGGGAAGTATTCAACTTTACATGGAAAAAATAAACAAAATTTCAACATAGTAATTTATTAAATATTTACACAAAAATTCACAAAAGCACAATTTTAGAAAAATTGTTCATACATTTTTTTAGTTAAATTATCACATTCAATGAACATTTTTTAAATACTCATGCAGATTAAAACGTTATTAGCACAAGTGAAGAGACAAAATGTTATGTAAGTTAAGAGTTAAAGTTTTAATATGTAAACAGATCAAACAGCATCTGTAGTAACCGTAAATAAAAAGTTTTCTCTGTGAGGTCACTTTTTCATGTGGCTGATTGCACCGTGCCGGACCCCCTATTGAGCAAACGGCTAATGTCACAAATAGCATCGAAATTACCTGCGTTCCTGCCATCCAGCTTATGAGCCAAAAGTGCCACTGCAAAGCAAAACTTGAACATTTTGTTTTGTGCAAAGACAAAGGAAAAAGAAAAACGTCATCTATAATCCATCTCAGCGAAACAGGCACAGTTGGTTGGTTGCGCTTTGCTTTGCAGTGTTGTTGACATTTAACAGACCGAGCATCGAACAGGAAGTCAGTCCTTATGATATACGGGAAAACAAATTGTCAGGAAATACACTGTGCCAAATCGTTTTTGTTTTTTTCTTTCTGAAAGTTTCACAGCAGTAGGAGACGAAGAAAGTTTGAATTAGGAAAAGGGGATGAAAATATGAAGCTAACATCAAATGAAAAACAGAGTCTGTGTGGAGCCAGCGTCTAAGAGAAAGTCGAACTGAAGTGCTCTGAGTTTCTCTATCAGTCTGTTATCGTTCAGTTATGTGTAACGGAGCCGCTGAAACAGAAGTGAGGACGTCCAAGCCTCCTCTACACAAACAAATCATGGACTAAGTACACTGGGAGTCACAGGGGTCGGGAATTAAGACGTTAGATGCTCGGTGTCATCGACCTGTTCCATTACCAAAAGTATGCCTTTTAGTGTTCCCTCATTCTTCAAATTTCATGTTGTGTTCATTATGTAAAGTACATTCTCTGTATGATTTTCATTTAAGGCATTTAGCAGATGCTTATTCAGTGCAACTTTCAAAGTCATTTAGCTTCTGTAGCGGTCAACAGATGGTAAAACTGCAATTCAGAAAGTTTTCTTTTGGGAAAAGAAGTGCTACTTGATACAAATAAACAGTACACATAATACAAACACATACAAATTACAAATAAAAAAGCAGTAGACAGTGTGTTGTTTAACAGTGCAATAATTTATCAACAAATGACTTTACAAACAATCGGCACAAAAATTTGCATTAAATGCGACAATCGATTTAGGAAGGATTTACATTGTAAATGTACACATTCACATTGTGTATGATGATTTTATGTGAAAAATTATTTTTGGCGGGTGCTATTTATACAGACATTCGCATTAAATGCAAACATTTATATAAGAAAGTTTTTACAAGTTATTTGCACAGAAATTTGCACACAATTCAGCAATTTATGTAAGATTGTTACTTAAATTTGATTTGTATGTGAGAATTTTAAATACATTTTTTACGTACCATTTATACGTACAAATATTTTGTACCAGTAGTTTATACCAAAACGTGAATTAAATTGACAATTTCTGTAATAAGGGGCCTTATTCATGAAATTTAGATAAGAATGAACTTATGAACAATTAAAAATTTTGTTGCTCCTAGTGCTTTTTACAAACAATTTAGATGGCCATTTGCATTGAATATGTCAATGTAAGAATAGTTTTGCTAATGTTTCAAGAATGAAACAAATATTTATATGTGTTTGGCAGCAGAGTTAACCCTCAAACAATAAAAACGAAAAAAAATTTTGTTACTTGAGAGAAATAAACATTAAGTGAAACTAAATAAAATATAAAAAACTTAAACTAATTGCCAAGGCAACGCTTATCATTTTAATTTAGTTTAACCTATTTTATGTACTAAAATAACTAAAAGTAAAGCTGAACTAAAAATAAAAAAATAATAAAAATGTATATAGATTTGTATAAAAAACCCCCAAAAATGCTAAAAATAAATAAAAATATATTTTTTATGAAAATATAAAATATCCAAATAAAAACTGATTAAAAATATTAATAAAAGCTATACTAGTATCTCAATGATACTAAAAAACATTTGACAACCCCCCCCCCCCCATTACAAACTGTCCAACAAAAGCGAAACTCTAATACACACAAATGAATTGTTTGAGCGAGTAAGCATGATTGGGTTGACTTTTGTCGTTTTGTTCCGCGTGAGACGGCGTTGACTGACGAGGAAGGACAAGAGCGCTGAAGGTTTATGGCAAGGGTAAATGAAGTGTTTCCTCAGGCTGTGTTACTGACCATGCGTGTGAGTATCCACGCTCTCGTGACAGTGGCTCGCACACACACGTGTACAAACGCACGGCCATACATGCTACGAGCTCTGGCCACACAGCTAATCTGGGAACTTGCTTTCATGGAAAGGGCAATCTAAATATGTGCCTAACTATTCGATGTCAGACTATGTTTTAACAGAAACGGCATTGCTATTCTCCAGCAAGTTTGAGAGGGTAAATTGCACTCTTGTCATAAAAGCTCGTAAAAGCTCAGTGTTATAATCCTGAGGCCTGTTTTGTGGCAAAGCTTTTCTCCAATGGCTTCTTAAAGCCGCCCGCTCTGAGCAAGGACCTTTGGTTAATTACAAACAGCCAATGTTCGCCATAAATCATCCCCGGAATAACAAGCGTCTGCCGTAGCCTAGCTTACCGTCTCTTAACCTCAGGATCGCTCGTTAAATGTGTGTCAGTCAGATATATTTCTCTTCTGCAGACTGCTGTAGGAATACTTTACCCCGAGCGCTTTAAATCATGGAAGCGCTTTGCTTTTGCCATTGTTTTTCTTTCGTACTACTTTGGTTGTGTTTTTTTTTTTCTTTTTCATTTGTTGGTTTTTCATATTTGTCTTTTTTTGTCGTCACAGGAAGTTGACTTGAACGACATGTTGGAAACGCTGCACAACCACCCAGTGCCAAAGCCGAATACGCCAGTAAATCTAAGTGTGGTAGGTGCTGGGGAGGGCTGACGCTTTGTTTAGAAACAGAAGTGGGACTGCCGGCCTCTCGCTCTGATAGCAGACATGGCCACTGCTGTGATTCATCAAATACAGCAGCAGTAGTGTAGATTAATACTGTATTAAACAACTGCCAGTCAGTCTGCCTGTCTATTGTTTAGTCATTCTTTGTCTCTTTCTATCTTGTTATATCTATCGTTCTGTCTGTCGTTCTATCGTTCTTTTTATCATTCTATCATTCATTCTACTATCTATCTGTCTCTGTCTGTCTGTCTATCTATCTATCTGTTATTCTATCATTCTATTATTCATTCTTTCAATCATTTAGTCATTTTCTTTCTATTTTGTTCTATCTATCTATCGTTCTATCCGTAATTCTATTGTTCTATCATTCCTATCTATGTCTGTCTGTCTGTCTTGTCTGTTATTTTATCATTCTATTATTCATTCTATCAATCATTTAGTCATTCTTTCTGTCTCATGTTATATCTATCTATCTTTCTATCCATCATTCTATCGTTCTATCTATTGTTCTATCGTTGTAGGGATCTATCTATCTATCTATCTATCTGTCTATCTGTCTATCTATCTATCTGTCTATCTGTCTGTCTGTCAGTCAATCATCTGTTTGTCGCTTTCGCCATCCATCCATCTTCCTCTCCATCTTCCATCCATCTGCCTGTCTGTCTGAAATATTTGACATTTAAAGGTGTAGCAAACATACTTGCGTGAGGTTACAGATATGCTTTCTTCTCGGTCTGAATGCATTATGCGTATCAAAGTGTGTATCGATGTAAGATTCATTTTCAGTGATTTTAAGGACAGAATTGTGATAAGAGACAGACAGGAAAAAACAGACATGCTTTGATCAGTCTAACAATAAATGAGTGACTGTTTGACTGATACTGAGATTTAGTGCTCAGATCAGTCAGTGTGGAGATGTGTCTGGGGCTGATAGAGTTGTGTTTGTGTAAATGTGTGTCTCTGGCTGATGCATGTGTGGTTTCGGTTCTTACAGTGTCAGTAGGACCACTGGGCATATTTTGCAGTTGTCAGCTTGGCTTTTTGCCCCACAGCAAAATAACTGTGTATGCATTATCCCATCTGTTTGTCAATGTGTGTTTGTGACTTGATGTGTGCCAAATTAATTCGCTGTATCACTGTGTAGTTTTACAGCTTCACAGTGCAATCTTCACAATTTTCCCTCAAAATAGTTCCAAATAACAAACAAACCTAATGACTTTTACCTCTGAGTAACACAGAGAATAACAGAACACAATCAGACACATCTTTTGCTCTTGTTTACTGCATTTTATCTAAATGTATTCCTTCTTATCTGCCACCTGTTCATTTGTTACTTGCGTTCTCACTTTTTTGAATTTGATGGGAGACTTAGTAAGCTGAGATGAAATGGGATGAAGATTCCTCCTCCTTCATGAGGGAAGTGAACTGTCATTAGAGCTGAACCTCTCAGAGATGCACTGTGAATATGCGAGTGGAAGGATGCCGCGTCTGCTTCCGGATGTGTGAGTGCACTTCAGACAGCAGAATGAGACGGAGGCTCTGGAAGTCTGCAATGAAACAACATCAGTGCCTGCCACTGTTGTCTGACAGCCTGGTGTGTTTATGTCTGTCCATAGCCACATGTTGCTTCAGATGGGCATGTTTTAGATGCTCGTATGCTGTATGCTGAGACATTCTCAAAGTCTAGTGAGTGTCTGTTGGTTTATTAAGCAACAGTTTGGGCACAAATGTGGCTGTAGAACTTAGTTAAATAAAATATAGAATGTAGGGACATTTTTCTATCTATCTATCTATCTATCTATCTATCTATCTATCTATCTATCTATCTATCTATCTATCTATCTATCTATCTATTTACCACAAAAAACACATTGTGGTAAGCACAAATGTATTCTCATTTATTCTTGTTTATTCTCATTGCAAACTAACTTATATTTAATGTAGTTTGGGTCATATTTTCTTTTACCTTGCATGAGTTCATGGGTGTTGACATTGCATTTAGAATTGATCTTTCCCTGCTTTTTCCAACCTTTAGAATAGATTGCAACTCATTTTTCACGTTCTGACCCACCAGTTAAAAACAACTGCATTACAACATACACATTATAATTACAAATTGCTATTTCTTAAGAATAGAAATAGTGAACATCTAAATGATCAAATTTTTGTGTGTGGATTTGCACAGCTGGCTGAGGAGGGATACATCATTGGGAATCTGTGCAGGTCTTGATTTGGATGTTTATTAGAGTGAAAGATTTTGGAGCAGGTAACGTCCACGCTGTAATAATCTTCAATGTCCTGGACGCTCAGCCAGAGAGGGAAGCCTGCAGCCAATTACTTTTTCACTACACATGGTAATGCATTATAGTGGTTTCTTTCATTAGCTGAGCCAGACGATCCAGACAATGACAGAAGAAGTGATTACTCCTTCGACAATGATCCTGTAGAAGTGTATGAGAAAAGCTTGTGTGATGATAGCCAGGTTCGTATGTATGTTTGTGAGGTGCATCTTTCTGCATGACGTCTGCAAAAAATATTCACATTGTGAAAATGAGATCAGAAGAAGGCAATATACTCCATGTTTGGAGTGTGTTTTTCTAAATTAGCATTTGGTGTGCAGGTATGTGTGCATGTGGGTCTAATGCATCCATTTCCATTCTCAGCCACAGTGCCCCTGTCGATCACAGTCTGACACCATCAACACTGGCTCATTACATCCATTCTCTCCCTGTGTGTGTGTGTGCTTACTCACACAATATCTGATTTATCTGATATTATTCCTGTGCACAAATCACCTGCAACCGTACGCATCTGGAGCAGACAGCATCTGAACATTGATTGATAGAGCTCTTTCTCTCTCTCTCTCTCTCTCTCTCTCTCTCTCTCTCTCTCTCTCTCTCTCACACACTCACACACACACACACACACACACACACACAC
>JAUZSZ010000139.1:15246231-15264066 GCA_034780575.1 Labeobarbus marequensis
TAAAAAGCTAAGAAATAATAGGGTTGCAAAAATATATAAAAATCCTTAGTTGATTACTGCTCTTGTTATTTTAATAGTGATTAATATTGTCAATAAATTCTAACACAGAAAAATGTTTTGTGTCGTTGTTTATGATGAGGGAATTCCCATTGTGAGCGCGCACAAATAAAATAAACATATAAAATAAATAGACGTCTAAACATATCTCAATATTAGACTAGTCATCAATTAGACCGCTGTTAAACGACTACAAGTGTATGTCTCATTGAATGTGGATAGACGTCTATTATATTTGCAGCTAATGCATGACTACATAAATACAGATAATAGAAAAAGTAATACCGAAAACACACCTTAATTAAAAGCAGGTTCTCATAAATGGCAATCGATTCAAACAAATTAAGCTTTTATTAGCAAAAGCAATATTTTCAACAACACTGAAAACTTAAATACATAAAATTAAATATTGACAGCTTGAAAGTATGCAAATCAAAAAAGAATTTAAATAAAATAAATTATATACAAATTACAAACAACATTTTAACAACTTTAACTTTTAACAACAAAACAATTCCAAAAAGCCTTTAGTCATCTTTTCTTTTGTACCCCGCCAAAACTCATTACAGTGGATTGCGTTTAGTAATGCATTACCGTAATTTAATTACTTTTTTAGTAACAGTATTTTAACGCGTTACAATTTCCAAAACGATATTGTTACTAAGCCGAGGTCAGTATGTGTTACAGTTGCATTTTTTTTTCTGACAGAATGCAGTGTTTTAGAAGATGGTAAAAAGGGTGTTGGGCACACTGAGCATGTGTGTTGTGTGTAGACGCTCGTGTGCGCGGGAAAGGACGACCGCAAAAAAGAAATATCTATTGCACAAAACAGGAATATGAACACCTGTATGTATAACACCTGTTTGCAGAGCTGAGCAATACAGTATGGAAATGCATGCTCACGAATCCTCTCATTATGACACAAATTACAGAGATTATACACATTTATTTTGTTATAATAGAGCTTTATGAGATTGTGATGAACTGCGCTGTCTTTTAGACATTATAAATGCTGCCCCTTTATCAAACTGTGCATGCAGCAGCCACTTGCTTTAGTTAAAAATAAGAGTGTTTTGTGAATGTTGATGCTTAAGTAAGATATTTATCAGGAGCATGTATGCTGGATTTTCATACATTTCATGGGGGGAAAAAAAAGTAACGTAACTAGTAACTAATTACTTTTGAAATAAAGTAATCAGAATAGTAATGTGATTACTTGTAAAAGGAGTAATCAGTAAATTGATAACTTGCATGCCCTGTATGCAAAACACCATTGTTCTGTAATTAATGTAATATTATAGATAAACATGATGGAATTTATCAAAAGGTGAGAGATTTACCACCGCTGCCCGGGTCTGCCCACTTTCCAGCTGACTTTCCAATAATTTGAACTCATCCGCTGTGGCCAACGCAGACAGATGGAACTCTGGTTCCACCCTTTGCCCAATCCGCCGCACCTCCTCCTTTATTTCCATGAGCTGCATCAGCACCTTTCTTTGGAATCCTAAATACAAAGGCACTGTTACTTTCAAAAACTAAAATTAAACTAAAAAACTAAAAAGTTAATAATTACCACACTGACTTATAAGCACTCAAATTAATCCATAATAAACAGTTTGCATTACAAAATGTAATTAATGTGGAGAATCATTATTTATTCCTGCAATAATGACTCAAAATATACAATAATCATCTAATAAATCTATTGATACTTACTTTTGTTCGACATTGGAAATGTGTCTTGCTTTCCTGAAAAAAAAGGGAGTAAGAAACTTGTAATAGATAAGCCAAAAAAAGGATTCAAACTAATTGGGGCAAAGGCATATAACTTTTACTATAAACACAAACTCTGCTCTAGCATTGAAAGACAAAATGCTACCTTAAATGCATAAACTCTAAAATTGTAAACAAATAAATCTCCACATGTGCAGGACATTTTATTTACAGTAACACTCCTTGACTGAGCTTAATAAGCATAGCGTGTCAAAGCTAACCTTGACGATTTCTGCCCAGCGGGGTCCAGGGACTGCGGGCCGACTGGGATGGAGTCACAGAGGCTGTGATGACATATGAATATATTACTATTTACAATACTCACAAGTAAATTGGAAGAGTATCTAAACACGTCCATGCTAACCTTGATTTCTGTTCGGTGGGGTCCTGGCTGACTGGCGCTGAGTCACAGCAGCTATAATGATATTGGAAAATATTACTACTGTACTATTTCACAACTAAAAGACATGCAAGTCCTGGCCTTTCCGTTTTAGTTGTACATTACCTGGGGTTGAGGTAAGGGTTGGCAATTCTAAAAAACGAGTCCTACATGTCTGCTTTGTCCCTGAAAAAGGCATATTCGCATGTGAAATACCTACAGAATAGTAATGTTTGGATGTACTCCAAAAAAAAAAAAAAAGGTATTTAAATTAAATTAATTAAAATAAAGATTAAAATAATTCAAAAGGACATCTTACTTTTGGGTGTTTCAATTTGTGTGGAGTCCAGGGATTGTGGAGTGCCTTTAGAGTAATGCAAAACAACATGTATTAAAATGTAAAACTATTGCTGAAATAGGGCATTTTTCTGCAGCAAAATGTCTGTTGTGTTACACTGGTTTGCCCACTACATTCATAACTACTTAAAGAACTTAATACATTATACAAATATTCTCCTTTTATTTTTATAAAAAGTAAAATGATTTAACGATGACTGTTGATATTGGCGAGTAGAATGTATACCTGAAATGTACTAGGTAATACACAATTATGCATAATTGTTTAAGAATTTCTATGGTTGCATTGTGTATTTTATGTAATGTGAATTATGCTACATGATTGTACCCACTTGAATGCTCACAACATAAACACACAATATAAAATTTTATATTTCTAATATTTCCTTATTTTGCTCAAGGATTGGAGACAGAAGCTGGTGTGGCGTTTGTTGAGTACCTACAAAAAAAGAAACAACAACAAAAAAAAAACCCTTAAAATTAAATCGCAAATATGGCCTCAGTGTCACTGTACCCAAAATAGAGCACATTTGTGCATACAAGCATACAAAGTCAACAACACCCTACTGCAAAGCGTTATAAAGCAAACTGAATTTGCAGTTTGTTGTATCCAATGGAGTCATCTGAGAACCTAAATTTCAATAAGTTAATGTAATTATAAATGTGCATATGATCATGCTTTGCATAATATGCAACCAGGTTTAAAGGTTAATGCCATTTACAATACATGATAATCTGAGCCCATTATGTATTTGTATGTGTACTTGCTAGGCTTACCGGTAGGTGGTGTTGCAAAAAGGTCCTCAGAAAAGTTATCTGATAGAAATTTGGGGGGATTAAAAAAATAAATAATAATAATAATAAGTATTATTATTATTATTATTAATATTATTAAGTACATATAAATGTTAATCATAAGTTATTCCAGCGAATTTAGTTTACTACCCCAAAAACATTACAGTCTATTTCATGACAATCTGTTTATACATTAGAAAAACTATACAATAACACTACAAAATTTCAATGAAATAAATCCATATTATATATATATAAAAAAATAGTAGAACAAAAGTAATATAATCTTTAGATAAACACACAAAAAATATTGGAGAACATTTTCTGTGGCCATCTTATAAAACAAATACTTAAGTGTCATTCACCCAATTACAACAACGCCAGCCATGCACAGACACACACAAAAAAGCAGCTAATCTTTAGGTCTGTCTTGCTCAATAACAGATACAGCTGACCGTAAGGCAAAACAAGTAGTTACATAAATAATTAAAGTAGTACTCAAAAGGCCAGCATCCATAACCACTTAGTTTACAAAGAAATAATGAACTCACCCATTTTTGAATAAACCTGCTTCATCTGTTTATTCCCACTGATATGTTTTGTTGCTGAAAAGATTTTTTTTTTTGCCATCAGCACTTCAGTTTTATTTTGAACAGTTACATAATTTATTTAGAAAAACAGGTCAATTAAAAAGCAGTAATGTGGACATGACCATGATGTTACATTTACCTGACGCATTGTCAGCTTTGGAGGCTGTATCATATTTGTTGGGTGGCACGGGGAAACTAGAAACTATAAAATAAAAGGAATGTAAACAATGATGATTCTATCCAGAAGGTTATGTTTTTTAGAGATATCCTATCCACAAGCATTCATCGCAAGAGCCACATCAGTCCGACTGGCAAACAGTGCATAACATTGACTGTTACTGTTCATATGTTTCCATGTCATTCCATTAACTACACTAAAACAAATGAGGTGGTTACAATGGCACAGTTAGTTAAAATCTTATAAAAGTAATAGCATGTCTTCTGTAAAGTACTTGTACAGAAAAACAAACAAGTACCCTTGCACTTTTTTGGTGGAGGTGAGGGCAGCAATGACTCCGATGAGCTCATGTCTAAAATAAATTGCAAAGTGACAATGGTATTATCAAGTGACTTTTGAGATGTAGACATGCATCAACAAAATAGTAATGGAAACTGAAATGTGAAAATCATACTTACCTTGGACATAGTCTTCATAATTTTTCCGTTTTGGTGCTCGTCTCTGTCCTTGTGACATAATGGTCTGTGTAAGGGACAAATTAGAAATTTGTTACATGATATTCACGCACTAAAAAAAAAAAATTAAAAAAAAAAGCCTGACCAGTAATCAAGTACAAGAATGACATTAGATTTTTAAAAAATTTTTTTAAGGTAGATACATCGCTCATACAAGCGTTGACATATAAAATGATGCCGGCAGTATTCCCACCCATTAATGTGAACTGACCAACCTTCAGTTAACCCTTAAACACATGGAGAAGAGGGAATATGGCAACTCCCTCTGCATGTGGTAAACACACAGCCTTCTTATGCAAATCCTTTGTCCCCAACAGCTTCCTCTTTGATCTTCTGAGGTCACTGTCCACCACATACACGATGTTAAACAGCTTTGACTCACAAGGTAGATCAAACAGTGGCCTTGTGAAGTTTGGATCGATTATATCCACAACCAACATTCCATTTTGCCACTTTTCCCTCACAAACACAAACTGTTCTGTCTGTAACATGAAGCAGTTATTTGGTGCCTTGGTTGATATGAAGTACATTTTGCGCCTCCTTAGCTTTGTGTGTTCCTGTGTGTTTGCCTTTTCTGCCAATCTTTTCGTGACCTGAGCGACTGGATTTCTGCTATTTCTCACCAGTTTTTTAATGGACTGCAGGTGGTTCTCAAATGGAAAGCACGACAACTCATTCAAGGAGCACTGAAAGTTTAAAACATCATCAGCAATGTGTTTGATGGAGTGGATGTTGTATGTTGGGAAAGTTTCACCATTGAGTTCAGAACTGGTATCCACAAAATGTTCCAGTAGACTTTGGGCATAGCCCAGGTAGTGTCCTCTTCTGGCATCATTTTCATCCAAGAGAATAGACATTCCAATTGTTAAAGACAGGAAGTGATAATAATGGGCCTGAGACAGAACATCCTGCTACACAAGCGATCCCGTATACAGCAGAAACTGCCGTAATTTGGTTGCTTTCCAGCGATCAAGTTCAGTCAGAGATCTTGGTTGCCTGGCAAACTCAGCTGGCATCAAACCTTTCAGCTGTAGCAATTTCTGGCTTATTTGTCCACTCTGTCCTTTTTGCAACCTGCAAATTACTGGGCCTCGCAACAAAAAGGTAAGTAGTCTTTTCACAGCTCCAAGAAAAATTAGGTGCATGTGGTCAAGGGGAAACTGTGTGACACAATTGATTCCTAGTTGGGCTAGAGGTGTAGGTTCCTTCTGATGGTTTGGATACTGCAACTGACTAAATTTGTCATTAGTGATTTTCTCACAAGGCACTTTATTTAAGTGGACAACCCTTCCCTCAACTGACGTGGCCACTGACAGACAACTCTCACATCCATGCAAGGCATTATGGCTTTTGATGCACTTCAGAAATGCTCTTGCTGGAGCATCACATACGAATGCACGCAGTGTAACTTTGTGCACTGTGGTCTTGTGTTGGACACCTTTTTGCATAAGCACCTGCAATTCTGCTATTAAATCACAAAGATAGTCTTGCACAGGGTCAGGCTTGTTATTGCCATAATAAAGAGCAACCAGAAATGGCTCAGAGTCATCAAATTTTGCAAGAATAGGCCAAAAGTGTGTTTTACTGGACTTGAATATTAGCAGACCATCGATATTGATGATAAGGTCTATACTGTCTGTGAATGACGGTTTTAAGGAAAGGTAATGTAGAATTCCTGGCTCCAAGCCATAGTATGTGTACTGGCCACCACATACATTCTTAATTTCAAAACCTGTTGGGGTTGCTAGCAGTGTTCTACTATCTTTTGGAAGTATATGTCCATGTGTCCGTAAGATTCCAAGCAGCGTATTTAGCGCAGCATGTGTTTGACCTGTAGTCGTTGCCCATTCAGCCAAATCTTTGCGTAAGGATGGTGTATCATCTGAATCTGAAGATTCAAGCTCTGTATCAGATTCACTGGAATCAACAGTTTCCTTGTATCCATAGTCTGAATCCTGAGCAACCGAACAATCCCAAGTTGTTCGCCCCTCTTCAGCACCTACTTCTGAAGAAAGACCCTCCTCAAACAAATCGTCTTGAATGGATGAACCCTCTCCAGAAACATCCTCTTGCCTGGCTGCACCCTGCCCAGACACATCTTGCGTGGATGGACCCTCCCCAGACACATCTCCTTGTGACTGTACATCCAAATCTGGGTAGTCAACAAAACTGCTATTTGATGCAGCAAGAGCATCAACTCTGCTTCTCAGCCGACGCCATTCTGTTAAATATGATAATAAAAGTAACATTATAACTGAGTATGTGTAACTGTTATCCCATATGACGTCTGCCTATTATCATAAAATGTATTCAAATATGCAGTTTAATTGTAATTAACATTGTAATGATTGTAAAATTACATTTTTCCCCTTAATTTTGACATTTTTTTTCACTTACCCAGAAGAAAAGAAGAAAAAAACAATCCAGCCACCACAGTGCATTACAATGCAATAGTTGATTTGGAAAGCTACTTTTATCTGTATAATTCCCAATTTCCCCCTGGGTCAAAATTGGTCTTCGGTGGTGGCTGACTGACATGGTCATCCACACAGTAAAAGAGTACCCTAGTACCCACGTGATCCATAAGCCCAATATTAGCAATACATTTTAAATATAGTGATTCTCGCTTATCCTATTCCTAAAAAAAAAAAAACAAAACAAAAAAACAATTAATGTCAGTACAGAAAGGGAATTACAACTTATTTTACAAAACATAACAGATACCAAAGTATATTAGAAATGTCAAAGGCATCACAATTTATGTATTTACAAATATCACAGCCTGCAGAGGAACATTTAACTCATCTTTTTATTAGCACTGTAGAACCTTGTTACAAGATCTCACTCACAGTTTCATCTCACTCCAGTCTAACTTAAATAATTGGAAGATACTAAAGAAATTACTAAATAAATACATAAGTACGTGAATGAACTGAAAAACAACAACAGTAGAGCACTAAGCTTGAGTTGGGAACCATAAACGTACTTTTAAAAGCAAAAAGTTAAATTTGTAGAAAAATGTCTCTAGAACAGACATATGGCAAAAAATAAAAGAAATATCATATAGTACTGTGATAAAAGCAAATTCATACTCTCATTAATTGACATTCACATTTAAACTCAGTAAATTTTACTGTTTTCCTACCTCCACCAGTGCTCTAGTATTGCCTTATTTATATAAAACTGCACTTTTCCTTTTATATCTAACGTTAGCCAAAAAACGTGTTGACTGTAAAACAGTAGACTTTAATTACATGCATTTAATTGGTGTAATTAGTACATTTCCATCCATAGTCAATTTTACTGCAAACAATGCGCTGTCAGTTTAATTCAGCGCATGCAGCACAGCCAAAAACAGACTGGATGCCAAAACGATGGAAGTTAGTATAAGATCTTTTACTGCTGCAGACACAAAGCTCCTGAAGCACATGGGACGCGGCAGTCTATGTGCCCGAACGAGCATGCGGTTTCGTTACACTTTTGTTTCGTCTGATGTTTCTCGTATGCAGTGCTTATGAGTTGGGCAACATGCTGGTCGCGCCGGTGCGACCGCTCGCAAAAAGCGCAGTGGCCTGCTTCAGTCACAATATACAATAACAGCTCAAACAAAGCTTTGGCGGCCGCCAAAATAAAATTCAATGTAGGAAAAACCCTGCTACAGTTCTTTTACACTTAAAATGATGTAAAGAGACCTTCATCAAGCATAACAAAAATGCTTTCAAAGCAAATCACCTCCCTTGCCTTTCATGTAACCACGTGGCACGGCCTCTAACGATAAAAAATATTTAAGGTGATATCAGTAAGACAACACAGATACTCACAAGTCCAAAGTAAGACTCTTAACGTTTTTCTCGCTGTTCCTTTCTTCTTGGTTGTCCTGTCAATGCTCTATCGCGGCAGGTAAACTAAAATGGCGGTATGTCTATCGCGAGATCTGGCAAGTGTTTTTAAATGTCGCGTTGACATTGCTCATGTCTGAATAGGACTAATTGCCATCTAACGGTTGAGAATTGTAATTGCATGTTTATTTCACTTAAAATTAAAGACCGTTAAATCGCAAAATGTTTATGTTGTATGGCAGAAAATTTTTAAAACAATGCTGTTACGATTATTGCCTCGATATGTCGTCGGGTGGACTAAAAGTTACATGTCTTTTTTTCGGAGCTAAATAATGCCTACAGATAGACTATTTTATGAAATGACAGTAAACTGTTTTAAATATATAATTTACATTGCAAACATGACGGGATACCATATGTCATGTGCTGCCTGGCCAAAAACTACAATTAATCATCTTTGACTATAAGTGGGCTACAAATAACCGCTATAACGTCGAGCTAAATCAAGGCTAAGTGAAGGCTACTTATATAACATAAAAAATATAAAAATAAACCATAAAACCTTGTAAACGCTGCTCAGTTTGCTAGGGTTGAATATCATACATCCGACCAGTTATTTTGCCAAAAAATGACATGCAACCAAGTTCAGGGTTCTTTGGGCTGGAAGTGGGTTACATATAGCCGGACTATATCGGGTGAAATATATTTCAGTGAAATGAAAACTACTGCTTGCTGGGGTTGCATTTAACAGCTTGTGGGGATGCATGACATCATATGATCAAATGCAAGTAAGTAACATTCGAAACATTTGAATTATTTTGGCATATATATAATGCTATATTTAATAATGCTGTAGAATAATTAAATGAAATATAAAATGATGCTACGTAAATGTTTCAGTCTTACACATGCATTTGATAACAATATTTGCTTGGGCAAATATTACATTTAAACAATTTTAAGGCTATTTTCTCTATGCTCATCACTGGTCTGGTGTAGTGTAGCCAAACTGTTAAAATTAGACTAAAAGAAGACCACATAGCCCGTGCAATTTAGAGCTAAAACGTGGCTACATATAGACCATGTCATGAAATGACATGGTTATCTTTGTTTATATTATTGGCAGTGCGAAAATGATGGGATATCAACCATTTCAAGCGCTGCCTGAACAAAAATTACAGTGAAACAGTTTTGACTATCGGTGGACTATCAGTGGACTACAAATAGCTGCTCTGACTACGAGCTAAACTGAGGCTACGCATGGGCTACATAAAGAACATGTCAAAGAAATGAAACCAAACACCTTGTAAACGCTGCTGACTTTGCTTACATGATGAAATATCATACATCTCACAAGTATTTTGCCAAAAAATGACATATAACTAAATTCAAGATTATTTGGTCTAGAAGTGGGTTACAAATAGCCGGACTACATCAGGTCTATAGTTAAACCAAACGTTGAAATCACGACTATTGCTTGCTGGGTACCAGCATATGCTAATTGTAAAATATAGATTTAACGCACAATCGCTTGTGGAATCATTTCTAACACAATGCCAAAACGCATCTAACCGAGTAATACTGTATTGAGGCCTTGCATTCAGTTTGCCGTTTTGTGGTATCAGCTCTTTCTTGTGCTTGTATGTGATGCAACACTTCCCACACTGCCCGTGCTCCAATTTGCATGCTAAAGTCTGAGCGTCGTCTTTCATCGCTGCACTTGATTGTTTACTCTTTTCCAGCATTCGCGCTTTCAACAAAGGACAAGTGAGGTCCGGTCACAACAGCTCAGCCCGAGTGGAACATGAAGCACTCCATGTTGGAGGTCTCTGCTGATGACAATTGTGTGTCAGATGTCATAATGTTTTGTGGGTGTTGAGGATGTTTGCATACACGTGTACGCCCACGAGTGCGTATGAGCAGATCAGCATTTGTAGTATGCGCTAGAAAAATATGAGGTCAGTGTGAAGTAGATATATAAATTAGCTTAACATTTTGTTCAATGATTATTCTTCATGGCCGTTTGTAAAGCAGTCATAAGTTTGCAAGGTTAATTTCAGAATTAGCATGACTGATCAAATCAAATTCAGTTGCATTGTCACTTTATTTTAAGGTCTAATTCTCGCTATTAACAAAATTAAATATGACTTGCCTCAAACTCCTAATTTTCTGCTTATTAATAGTTAGTTAGGAAGTTAAGTTTAGGTATAGGGATGTAGAATATGGTCCTGCAGAATGTTTTATAACTAATAATGGGTACGCTAATAAACAACTGGTTTATAGTGTAAATTGGTCCCTATACTAAAGTGTTACCCATTTTTCTCCTTCTCTGTTTTTCTACATTGTAAAAAAGTGAGTGTGCAGTACCTGGGGAAACTTTTTCTACCTGATCAGATAGTTCACCTAAAAATAAAAATATGCTGAAAATGTACTCACCTTTAGGCCATCCAAGATATAGATGGAGAAACCAATATTATAGATAGAGGATTACTTTGTTTCCAGCTCAAAAAAAAAAAAAGGTTTGAAGTTGAAAACATCTTAACGATGGGTTTGTTTCTTACAAATACACAGGTTTTCGCTTCACAATGTTAACTGATGGACTGGAGTGGTGTGGATTATTTTGATGGTTTTTATTAGTTGTTTGGATTCTTCTGACGGCACCCGTTCACTGCAGAGGACCCATTGGTGAGCAAGTGATGTAATGTAATTTCTCTGAATCTGATCGGATGAAGAAACAAACTCATCTACATCTTGGGTGGCCTGAGGTTGAGTTCATTTTCATTCATTTTTCATTCTAGGGTGAACTTTCATCTAAAAGCACAAAATTCATTTCTAGAGATGCTAAAAGTTTCTAAAACTTCTTTTAATGTGAGTTGCATTTTTGTTATTCCTTGTCAGGTGTGAGATGCTGCAAAAGATGCAAATGCAGTGGTCAAACATGACCATCTAGTGCATGTTTCCATAAGAAAACCAAGTAGGAGCAGTGCAGTGAAATGCAAAACGCATTGTGTGAACAGCCCCTACGAGTGATGTGACCATCTGTTGAACCCTATGAAAGCTTTTATTTCTAAAGACCTTTTGAAGTAGGTTTATTTTAGAACAGCAGATTAACTTAGCATGGCGCCAGATATACCAAGGTCATGGGTTCAATTCCAACACACATGGAAAATAACCTTGAATGCCAAGCACTTGGCATTGAACAAATACGATGTGTAAATATAGATGCTGTTTAGTGACCATAAATAAGTCAAGTCTCCCATGTAGGTCGATATTCGTGTGGTGTTTCAGAGGACAAGCAGGTTATTATATTTTGATTACACATTGCAAACACATGCAACAGATAATTGTTCACAATTACACTAAGAACATCCATTAAGAAAGTCAATTTTCCTTTCAGTTAGGATGCTGCCTTAAAGTAGCTGCTTATGTAGGCTGTGAGGCAGCTCATTAGGTCTGGAACAGAACTATTGTCTCAACAACCCATGCGAACTAGAGCAATACTATGTGCCAAGGCATACCATGTTGCTCAAAATAAAAGTTCAATAACTCAAAGTTCGGTAAGTTTTTATAGGCTGTCTTTAAAAAGCGACTTTTAACAAAGCCTACTTGTGAAATGGGTGCCTTAAGCGAAAAGTTGTGTTTGTAAGAAATAAATCCATCATTAAGGAGTTTTAATTTTTAACCATTGCTTCTGGCTTCTGCATATTTCTCTCCTGATTCAGACGAGACAACTTTTTCACAGTGGTAAGCAATATTATGGATTATGGACTCATTTGAGTCACAAGACATCAACTGATGGACTGAGCGTGTTATGGGTTATCGTGATGGTTTTTATCAACTCTTTGGACTCTTTCTGATGGCACCCATTCACTGCCGAGGATTCAGTGGTGAGCAAGTGATGTAATGCTAAATTTCTCCAAATCTATTCTGATAAAGAAACAAACGTATCTACATTTTGGATAACCTGAGAATGGAGGGGGAAAAAAAGTTTGTATGTAAACTTTTTTTAATGTGCAGGATTCTGATCGATCAGTTTGTGGGGAAATCAATCTCTCCACAATCACCTCTTTCTCACTAATATGCTCACGCTGGTCAGGTACCTGAGCTAATGGCTCCAAAGTACTTCTGTCAACGAGAAGGCTTCTATTAATTATTCAGTCTCACTATGGCTCTGAAACCACAGTGATACCTTACGTGGTATTCACAACAGTCTGCAGCCAGTGCTGACACAGGGCAAGTCAGCTTTTAGTGTATTTCCCACTGGATTTGTATAATTTAGAAAATGGTGAAATATGTTGTAGGCTGATAGACAATGGATGAAAGAACTCCTCTCATTTCAGGTCAGTGAGACTGGGACTAGTTGTCACAAGGCAGTTGTCCCAATAACAATGTGACAAGTGACAAGTTGGCTTAATTTTAAACCATTTAATTATTGCTTTTGGCTTAAAAGGATAATACTTTATTTTAAGGTGTCCTTGTTACGTGTATTTACCATTTATAATAGCAATACATTTATGCATAAATACATGCAAGTAACCTACATGCAAGTAACTACACTTACTACAGTAAGTACATGTAGTTAATTAATTACTCCGTATATGCTGGTTAATATTATTATCCCATTGTGACAACTTGCCCCATATGCTGCTGCTGGGGCACGTTGTCACAAAAGGTCAATGTGTGTTCAGTGAATTGAACCTTTTGTTCTGAACAATAACAGTGGAAATATGAGCTTTAAAAATAGTACATACCTCCAAAGATTCTTGTGCCAACTAACTAAACCTAAAAATGTCAAGAATTTACAAATTGTGAATTCCACACATGGAAATTAATTTACAAAATGACAATTATGGAACATTTAGGGAGTTATAATCGTCATTATCATCGGCTCTAAAATATACTGGTGATTTATTTATTTTTATTTATTTGTGAGATAGTAATCATGGACGACTAGAAATGTCATTCTAAAATCATGGAAATTCATTGGTCAAGAGATGTGAGAATCCTGCAGAATTGCAATGGTAAAGGAGGCTGGGGAGGGGGGGGATCATTTCACGACTCATGCTAAAAAAGTCACTGGCAAGATACTTACTGTAATATAATTACACTATCAATTTTCCTTGCAAAAAAGACGTTTCGTCAGAATAAACGACTAGTTCTGAATGGAGACAGATTCTTATTGCCCCAGAATGGTGTAGTTACGATATCTACCAGCAGGGGCTAACAGTCGAAGCTAACCAGCCAAACCTTGGCCCCTTGGCGAGTTGAATTCGTTCATTCACTGCGCTTGGACAGAGGTTTGTGAGGAGTGGGAGTGATTCTAAATGGATCACGTGGAATTCTCCCTTAAGTAGGCGGTGAAGTCGCAGGGGCTCAGTCAGTCAGCGAGCGGAGCGGAGTCATTTCAACAGCTGCGTTCCCTCCCACTAGCCCACCCCACACATCATTTGGGGCAGAGGAGAGGCTTCTCTGCCTTCTACTGCACTTCAGGGTCGGCTTCCGTTAGACAAGGCACGGAGAGGCATTTTGCTTTCGTTATTCTGACAGGAAGAACCCGCGACAGCCACCCTGCTCGCTTTCCGCTTCTACTTCACTGGACATACCTCATAATGACTGCAGATGCGCGACGTGGAATGTGAGCATTGAAGGTTTTTTTTGTTTTGTTTTTTAATTCTCCGTTCCTGCCTCTAGCCGCTGTTTATATTTGTGGAGAAATAACAGGCGTTCGCTATTTAACGGAAGAAGGAGCGAAAGTAGCGGTCTCAGTGATAGTACCACAGACAATTCATGGGAGATAAAGCCTAATGTGTACAGTGCCAGACAACAATAGCTCTTGACAGATGGAAGGAGAGGTTTTGCTCCACGAATTCAAGATGGAAAACGAAGAAATGCGCCTAAGTTCTTGCGAGTAGCACGAGGGGAAGTGAAGACGCGGTTTATTGTCGGATTTTTGGTAGTGCTGGAGGAAATGATGGCGCGCGGTGCGGGTCGACAGACGGCGCGCGCATCTTTCCACTCTGTCACGGAGTGAGGTAGGTCTCATAGGGAGATCTCTCAATATAATAGTTTTCCTTCGTCTAATTGCTGTTTGCTGTCCTTTTAAGGGTAGTAAATCTGTTATAAACCCCATAATGCATACTGAGGAAGAAAACGGATCAGTAAGTAGTTCGAACCTAAGTTGTGTGTAAACAGTATGGACATGTTTAAAGGGCAATGCAGAAGACTTGATGCAAATGACTTAAAAATATAAACACAAATTTTTTCCCACTGAGGTTTTGGTCGACCCAAGAAAAGAAACAGATGTTGCCAGGTGGTGAAAATTGTGGTGAAGTGCCCCAGATCTGGCTAATCTGTGAGCAGTGAGAAAGGAAGCACCACTGCTGACTGGTGAGAGGGACTTTTGCAAGCTGACCACCACCCACAGCTCACTACTCTGCTCAAAAGCACTTTTAAGCCTTGGTGATAGTATAAAAGAACAGATCAGACTTTGCCTGCATGCTCTCAAAGCATTTACTATCAAGTCTTTTTTTCCTGTTACCCAGGTAATAAAAACATTGAGAGTAAAATACAAATACTAGCAGAGAGACTTAATGTAGGGCATTTTTAGTAATATTAATGCATCAAATATGTTGCAGTTCATTAAAAGGACTGTAACGTTGTTCAGCACCGACGCCAGCAGACTGTGACAGTGTGCATGAATCAACAAACCTATTTGCTCTTAGGGGAGATGAGACGTCACATAAGCCACATTGACACAAAAACAACAACTGAAACAACCTGCTGAGGTATGCAGGTGCCAAGATGAATGCTGGCATGCTTCAAGTATCTTGTACAAATTATTCCTGTGTGTGTTAATTTGGCCACAGTTCTCTTTTAGCAGAACTGGAGGGATGGTATTCGTCTTGGTCCAAGTTATGGATGACAGATGCTTTGAGAATAAAATCCTTTGAGGTGCATCCTCATATGCGATTCATTAAACTCGCCTTTCAAAGGAACATTCACAAACTTCTGAATGAGGTTTTTAAAGACCCTGGCATTTGAGTAATGGATGCAATTATGTCAAGCACGGTATGAATGTGTTCCAGTAAGGGTCATACTACAAGTTTAAGCAAACATTTAAAAGGTGGTGTCATATCTAGTACATATAAACACATCCATCAAAGATATGAACAGTGACCGTGCAAATGCAGAACCCATGATGAGTGTTTTCACATGGGACACTCAGTCAAATTAATCATTTCTTCTGGGAGAATCACTAGCGCATATGGAGATTTATTGAATCTGGTGCGCATTTGTTGTGATTTGTACATTGCATTTATTGCCCTCTGTATGCATATGTCATCCAGATTTTATTATTATTTTTTTTTAATCAGTTATTCATTGGCTTGGCCATTTGTTATTGTTAAAAGGTGTATGTTCAGATTATGGCAAAATGCTTAACTAAACTTTTCTTACAAAAACATTATTACGCATGCAGATTTTTCATAATATTAGGCTAACAAATGGGAGTCATTGCAAATTCATGTCCTTTTTAGAGTGCTACCTTTCACTTATTAAATTGAAACCGGCATTTACATGGTAGAAACATCTGAACAATGCATTGGTTATGAGAAATGTTTTGCAAAAACCTGTGGGAGCAGTATGTTCCCTGCTTAAAGCTCCTGCTTTTGTTATTGTACGGTAGACTGATTGCTGAGTTACGCTGAACTCCATCATATTAACTTTGTTTGCAGGTGTCTCCTATCAGAAGTCTAATAGCCTCATGTTGCTCTTCTAATTGCTGACCGCTGTGGCCACATCACGCTCCTAATTTCCGTAACTGTATGAAATGAAAACTAGTGTAGCTGGCAACTAAAATAAAAAGCAGCTGATTTTATGAATTCCTCTCTGTCGTTAGCAAATGCATACATATTTATTCTCTTGTTCCTCCAAACAAGCGCGTGTGTGACTTTGGCAAAAACACCTAGCACCCGAGTGAGTGCAGTGTGTAGCGTTCTCTAGTGAGGCTCTCATTACAGGATATCAAATGGATGACAAAGGAAACCTTTGGAGCATTTCATTCGCTCTATTCTGAAGTGTGTTAACCTTTAAAGTAAAGCCAGGCTTAGCCTCTTTCCATCTTTCTGTAATTGCCCACGCTGGGTGAGCACATTTGGTTGAAAAGGTTATCATCCTCTGATCCAGCTGTTGCAACAAAACAATCCACAGAGACAGACATTTAATAGGTAGGTTGAAGGATAGTGCATGGCATTTACGAAATAGAATTCTTTTACAACAATGTCAGTGAAAGGACTCAAAGTCAACCTAAATGTTAATTTGAGCTGTGGTTTGTTGCATTATATAAAGTTTGCACATTTTTGCAACCCTGTTACCAATATTTGGGACGTGTACAATTTAAAACCCTAAGCTGTGTGGTTTTAACCAGTAAACATTACATTAAACAAATTATACAGTACCGTTAAGTTTGGAGTCAGTAAGAATTTTTTTAAAGAATTTTTTTTTTAAAATCTAAAATATTAAGCAGCACAGCTGTTAAAACACTAATAATTAGTATTTCTTGAGCACCAAATCAGCATATTAGAAGGATTTCTGCTTGGAGTAATGATGCTGAAAATTCAGTTTTGCCATCACCTTAAATTTACATTATAAATTATATTAAAATAGAAAATGGTTACTTCAAATTGTAACAATGTTTCACAATATTACTGATTTTACTATATTTTTCATCAAATAAATGCAGGCTTGGTGTGCATGGGTGTTTGTTGTTGTTTTGTTTTTTTCTTCTCCCCTCCCCCTTAAATTGACCCCAAACTTTAACCGTATCTTTATACAGGGTTCGTACAAGGTGCTTGAAGTATTTGAATTGTACTTTTTGAAATTGAAATCCTGGAAAACCCTTGAAAACAGCCCTGTTTCTGAAAAGGTACTTGAACGTTTAAAAGGCAGTATATGAAATTGGTGTTAATTTGTTTGAAAAAACAGCCTTTTGTCGCTAAATTTAACGATGCAGCGCTTCTAAATAGAGAGCCACTTCACCCGGCTGGCCGGAGCGCACGCGATCTCGCGATATTACTCCTTGAGGGTAAAAACGGTCTCGCGATATCAGTATAAAGTTGAGTTTGTGTAAAACCTTTGGTGCTTGTATTATATTGTTCGGTCTTTTATTGCATGTGTTGTTTGTTTGGGTTTCGTTAGGGAACGCCTAAAGTCTGACGCGTTTTGTGTGGCACTGTTATCATTTACAAGCGTGGAGCACGTCTGCATCTCAGCCGCTCGAGACACAAACTCCTCTGCATATGCTGTGAGTTTGTTCATCTGTCAAAACAGTGTGCGTTTTCTCACAAGATTTATA
>JAUZSZ010000139.1:15336043-15346135 GCA_034780575.1 Labeobarbus marequensis
TCCTGCTAGTGATCATGCTGCACTTGGTGCTCTACAGGTTTCCCTTCTGCGTATCCGGCTCTGCTTTTTATGCCCTGTGACGCTTGCTAAGGGCTCGTGTCACCAGCAGGGACCACAAAGAGGAAGCCCTATCAAACCCTCCCCCTCCTCCCCAGCCGCTCGTGTGCGAAAAGCCTAGCCTGTTTCTCCATATTTTTAGAGATGTAAATACACATGTACGTTGCTAAAATAGCTGATAAGCAAATTACAGCTTTGCATGTTTTGGGTTTTTCAGTAATCTACAGACGTAAAAAGGGCCTAACTGTAATGGAGCACAGATGGAAATAAGAGTCAAATGAGATGATTTGGCCGTTTCATCACTCTTTGTTTTCTGTTTTATTAGCATTGAAGTAGTTACACAAAGGAATCCTTTTGCAAACATAAAGATAATGAGTAACTAGCTTCACCTGCGCTGAAAATAAAAGTTATGATTAGCATCAAGAGTTTTACTGCCTGATGTCAGAGGGCAAGTGCTGAAGTTCTGCAAGGTCTTTGGTGTCTCTAGTCACTATGTTCTGGTGCTTTACTTTTTAAAGAACCAAAATGCTGCTCAGAATAACCTATAATAAATCTTCGCAAAGAAATGCATCACCAGAAATATTTCTTGAGGACAAGAATTGTTTGTTTAAACAATTTAAGAAAATTGTTTATTAATATTTATTAAACTTTTGTTTGTCAAATAGAAGTCAAGTGGTGCAACCAATGTAGACCCTCATATTTATGAATTAATTCATAATATTTGTTTTAAAAATATTTGTTTTAATGGTGCAACCAACATGCATCATAGACCCCTGTAGACCCTCATGACTGTGTGTGAAGGTAAGTACATCTTGGAAAATATCAGATTAGTTCAGGATATAAAATGTCATGTAGTGCAGCGCCCCAAAAAAAGGCGGAAAACATATTTCTGACTAAATAATATAAAAATACATCAGAAATGTTTTTCTTGTGAAAAAAATATTTTCACATGGCTTTTTTGTTATTCATATTGAAAAAAAAAAGGTTTAGGGAAGTTTAGTTCAGGTTGTAAAATTCCATGTTTTGCAACTCCACAAAAACATAATGATACTTATAATTTAGCAATTAGTTATATTTGTTTTATTATTGACATCCCATGGTAACTTGGAATTACACAAGCTTCAGTCTGGATCCAGAACACCTGAGAAGAAATGATGAGACCTCAGAGGACCTCGGATGATGATAAACCTGAAACAACATACAGAACTACCAAATTTTGCTATAAGTTTGATTGCAACATATAATCCTTGCTGTTAATAGTGTTCATCGTCTGTTTGATTACATCATTAACTGATTTTTACTATACATTTCTGCCATATGTAGAGCAACTTGACATAGCCACCTCTGATAAGCTACTACTAATATATTGTAGAATCTTTAATTTTCTGTAAAGCTGCTTTGCAATGATTTGTATCGTGAAAAGCACTATACAAATAAACTTGAATTAAGTTGAACTGAATATTTGTAAAAATATATTTTACATTAAAAAATTTATTAATAACTTGTTAAACTCATATGGTGCAACCAACATGCATGAAAAGTATATTTTATAGATCCCTAAAAACTCTTTTGACTGTTTGATCTGAATTTGATTGTTTTACGACAAGCCAAAATAAATTACTTCAGTGTATAATGTCATGTGGTGCAACTCCACACACACATACACACACACACACACATAAAGATATTTATGAATTAAAAATAATAATAAAACATTTAAATGCGAGGAAAATCATAAAACTGCCTATTGTTTGTTAACTAAGTTTGTTCATAGTATCAAAGTCATCTGGTGCAACCAACATGCATGAAAAAAGCATTTGATATCAGACTCCTGCAGACCCCATGACTGTATTTAAAGGTCAATACCTCTCTGAAAATAGATAAGTTGATATTTTATGACAAGACAACATTGCGTCGGGTTGTAAAATGAAATTTGGTGCAGCTCAGTAACAATAAAAACATCATGATTATGTATAAATAATTCAGGATATTTGTGTAAAGGTACATTTTACACTGAAAATGTGCTTTAAAACTTTTTTAATGAAAAAAAGGCTAAGTAATAATATTTTACAAGCTTGTGTTAGTCAAAACTTAAATTACATAAAACTTAAAAGCTTATCATTAATTTTGGAAAATAAAGATTATGATGTGTTACACCACATGACAGTTTTAGGTTTTAGACTCATCAAATTAAACATTACTTGGAAATTGTTTAAAAGTTTTCTATTCATGTCTGAAACCAACATGAATAAAAGAGTATGTTCTAAGTACTTGGTATGTGCTTAACTAGATTTTTTAAAGATTTTCCTTTATCGTTGTTACTCCATGAACCGTTTAAATGGATCTTTTTCTGTGTTTTTATGTGTATTAATCCATAGTTAGTGACTTTGGGTTTTGTCTTGATAAGTTTATCCAAAAATGGATATAGGCAGCCAAGCATTCACTTTTGACACTGTGTGTTAGTGACAGCGTGTGTAGACATCCTCAAAGTCACCTGATCAGCGCGCTCATACTGTAACACTGTCAGTTTCTCCATTGTGCACAATTGAGCAATTTTGTACCTCAGGCAATGTCAGCGCTCAGAACATTACTCCTTTCCTTTTAGTTGCCATGGTTACTGTATTTGGCAGCAGATGATGGGCAGATTGTGTGAGAGATTGGTCAGAGCCGTTCATCCACAGGCTAAAACCAGGTAACTTACAGTTTGGTGAAATGTCTAATTGGTGCATCCGCTGTACAGCTGCATGATGGGAGCTTACTTTAAACGGTCCCTTTGTAAATTCATTTCCTTATGTCCGTGTTACCACATGATTTCACATCAGCCTCATTTCTGAGTGACAACATATGCGTTGCGTTGAAACGGGAAACAAATGTAGGGGAAAAATCAATAACATATGATTGAATTAGTTGTACAGTACATTGTGTTTTATCAAAAGCCGTTGGTCCCTCAGCAGCAAATAGTGTCCAAAACATTAATTTACTTACTATTATTAACAACTCTAATAGTATCTAATGATACTAAAATAACCTTGAATTTCCAATATAAAAAATATCTGAATTGTTTCTTCTAGACAGTAGTGAGGTTAAATGGATAATAAATTGATAATTCTGTTCTTGTGTAAAAGATATATCAAAAGATTTCAATTTGAACTCACTTTTCTCATATTTCTAACTGAAAATTGAAATAATAATTATACCATTATACAATAAATCAATTATCATTCTATTGAATTCTTACTGTAGTCAGAATTGTGTCTAGTTTTATTTCTCCCCAGCAATGAGAAGCATCCGAGACAAAGTTGATACCTAAATTAAACACATCTGAGAAATCCATTAGGTCTCCTGAGCTTTGAAAGAGCGTTCTATGAGCAATAAGATTTTCTTTTGGTAGAATTTATTTCATCAGCTTATATTTTATTGACCAAATGAAAATCGTCTCTGCAAAATCCCCATGAAAATTAAATACTGTGCATCCAGGAATAATTTTATAATGAAAAGCATCTTAATCCAATAAACATGTTTGTTTGTTTGTTTTAATCTGACGTGGATAGATATTTCCAGTGGTCCTCAAACAGTGGTGTCTTTATTATAGAATTGCCTTCCCCAAGAAGGACATACGCTGAGGTTGATCTAGCATGCATCAGACGACCGTTGACATTCACTGTGTTGGTGGAATTTTAGGTTAATCAAACACAGTTATTCTTAGACACTCTGAATTGCCTTTTTAAGCAATGAATCTCAAGAAGTAAGTCATTGACACAGTGGGGTCAAGCGATGACATGGATTATTATTGTATTATATGGCAATGTCTCTCACTTAAGGCTCGTCTCTGCATCAATTAGCTCGGGTCGGACATGTGACCAAAGCACAGTTCCTCACAGACTGTGGAAAACTGGCTTCTCCGAGCTGGGTTTCTGTTCGTAAAGTTATTGTCCACAGACTTTCTAAGTCGAGCTCATCTGCGGTTCACGGTGTGTTTGTGCGTTGTGATCATAAATACGGCATGATGTTCTTTCACTCTTTAAACAGATTGGAAATATTGAATGCCCAGAAAGAAAGAAAAAATCCACTGTGAACAAGAAACATGGATTTTATATATATGTAAAGTTCATATTTATAAATAAATAAGGCATTTTTGTTTCTCCTAGTCAGTTGTGAGATTACATGGAGAACAAATGAAGATGTCTATTAAAGTTGTTGTTGTTTTCCGCTTTAGTAATAAACATTCCATCAATTAAATATACCTTGGAATTTTCATAAACACAAAGAAAGATAGATAGATAGATAGATAGATAGATAGATAGATAGATAGATAGATAGATAGATAGATAGATAGATAGATAGATAGTAATGAATATTCTATTAATTCTTCTTTTCTTAAAGCAAAATCCAGCAATTTTATGTATGCATATAAAGTTAACTTTTGTTTATGCATCAACCCTGTTACCGTCATATTTCCCCTGTTTTATTAATAAACTATTCCGTTAATTTCAAAGAATTATTTTTTTAAAGAAAAATCCAGTAATTTCTATATGTATATGGGTAGTTGACATATCGATATGCCCTGTGGTGTGACGGAAAAATGTAATGATAATAATAATAATAACCTCTGACATTGAAGATAAGCCTCTCTCATGCTATTTGTGACTCTAAGAATGAAGATATATTTTTCTCATGTTATTTTTATGTTAAGGGGTTTTTTTTCTACATTTTTTCTATGTCACACCATAGGACACAGTCCAATTTTTATTTGTCAACTACCCATATATGGTTGATGTTTGGTTATCCGTCAACCCTGTTAGTGTCATATTTCCTATTTTTGTAATGAACTATTTCATTAGTAAAAAAAAAAAAAAAAAGATTCTTAAATACAAAATCTAGTCATATTTTTCAACATGAGGATGTATTTGGGTTAATATCTTCTTTTTTATAACTATCACGTTTTTAGTAGGGGATTTACTAGGAACTGTCTTTTTTGTTCCTTAATATCTGTGGAAATAACAGCATTAAAATGTCTTTTTAATCAGATTTTTGTAGTTTCGTGCTCTTGTATGTCAAACTGAACTGTAAATGTCTTTTTTTTATATAAAAAGTGTATTTTTTATTTATTTATATGAATGTCTAAAGTAAAGTGAATGTTTGAATGCTGCAACTGAGCCTATGTAGTCTCTTATAAAATATACGTTTATAATAATTATTTTAAAAATTTGCACAATGCTGTTTGATGTCAACTAACAGTTTATCTTGAGGTCCCACAACACAATTTCTCAACACTTAAACACATGTGTGATACAATCTAACAGACATCTACTTTCAAGACCAACATTAAAAGTCACCAATTTCACAAAAAGGTCCAGCCCATGTCTCAAATAACAGTGGAAACCATTTAATGTACCTTCATTCTTGATCATTTCCTGTAACGTTGACACTTTTATTTTTCTCATTCTTCTTATCACTCAAACCAGTGAAGCTGAGGTTCTGCACACCACATACTTTCTGTTCTCCTCTGTCATTTCCTCTAAACCACGTGCATATGTCCTCTTTCTATAAGCCGGCTCATTAAGAAACATTTTTCCAGTGAATTAGTCGCTATTGGCTGGTCTACATTGCGTTCCTGGCTGTGTTCCTCAGGTTCTGATAGGCCTCAGATTTGAGGAACCTTGGGCAGGAGTCTTCCTCCATCAGTCTGTATATATGCATCTCGGCTTCGTCAAAACACGTGAGGTCAGGCTTCACCAACGATTTCTTGATCTTCTCACGAGTGTGATGGTCAATGTTGACCTGCAAATTGTAACATTTACATCCATGAAAGATAACTGAAGTATATTTCTATACTAACATTTTCATTTCAATGGTGTTTAGTTTGTTAAGCAAATGGCAAATGCAAAAATTCTGGTTTGTTTTTCTTTTGAGCCATTAGTAATGCTTTTTAAAATGTCATCTAAGTTCATTTGCGACTTGCAAGTGCACATTTATTTTTGGAGAAACTTTTTAGTTACCAGCCCAAATACTCTAAACCCCCTCCTCCTATTAATAAACAATATGATGCAATGGCATTTCTGTTTGTCGCAATTTACTGCAACTGTTCAGAAAGGCCCAACTCTATTTAATGCTTTACTGAATGCACATACTGACCTCTTTTTGAGCCATGGGATGGAGAAACTCTTTGTAGATATCTGCTGCTTTGTTAGAGAGTTTGCCAAATGAAGTCATCCGCTTAAATTCCCTGCAGGCAAGCCAAAATTCAATGTTCTCCGCACTAAACTCAGACTGGAGAAATGAACGAAAGGCGTCCAGGTAGTCTGTTTGCAAAAGAATACATTTTTTATATACTAAAATTAAACATAAATTATATATATTAAAGGTGACTGGTGGTTGAACTAACCTCTGTTTTCTAGCAGATCAGATAGCTTTGGCCCATGGTCTTGAGGTCTTAAGAAAAAGAGAGAAAATCAGAAAAAAAACCACCTAAAATACAATATTCCCACCATCCATAGTCATATAAAATACTTTTAAATACTTTTGATGATTTTAAATGTAAATGATGTGTTTGTGACATGCTATAATATATATGTTTTTAAATAGTTTACCTTTTTCTAATTATTTTATGAAGACTACATGGACATGGTCACTCTGAAGGAATGAACTAAGGCAAAAACAATTTATCTGGCCAAAGTCTGGCCTTAAAATTGACTGTTTTTGCATCAAGTAGGCTACCCATAAACTGATTATTTCAATATTGTATAACAATTTAAAAACTTACTGATAATGAGAGTCTTCAGTATTTTTCTTAATCAAAATACATCGAGTATTGTTTTTCTGTTTTTTCCTGCTCAACAGAACGTCCAGTCTATGAAATTAAAATAAACACTTCAGTCCATCTTTCAGTCAATTAAAGAAGTTTGTATGCAGAGAGACGAGTAAAATTCATTTACGTTTTCGGTTGTTTCTTGTTCCGAATGAGGTCCTTGAACTCGTAGATGCGAATCTTTGAGAAAAGCATTTTAGGCATCGTGGGGTGGTGGGAAATATTTATTCAGAATGATCCGCTTTGCTTCATGTTTGTGACAGACTTTTCCCATCTAACAGCTGTATATACGGTCCGGTTGCCAGGCAGATGGAGTGGGATGTTATCATACCTGAACATGTTCACACAAATCTCTGGATGCCATTGACATAACGACGTCTTTTATCTGTTCTCCATGACTCAAGTTTTCAAGTTTATTCTTGAATATGATGCGTATAATATTATGATAGTTTTCTTGTTGTAGTGACAGCATGACAGTTGAAGATTATGTATAGGCTAATAACATTTATGCCTAACCAAACATCAGCGTTGGGCTTGTTCATTGAGGCGTATTGTTAGTCATGTGGGAGTGGTAAGGATTTGATAACAGTAGTGCTTGGTACATGTTTGCTGTGTAAACTAAACTATGCTGAAATAGTCATGTACAAATGTGAGTTTAGCCACATCTCTTCATTGGGCGGTTAGGTCTCATACTCAAAAGTGAAACGTGTGATTTCTGTGCCTCTAGTGACACTAAAAAGAATCGCAGCAATAGTTATTATACCTATTTTAACATCCCGAAATACTTCATGCTTATAGTATCAATAGCCTACTACTAATCTAAAATAAAAATAGGCATATATATATATTTTTTAAGATTGACATTGTGCATATTTACTAATGATCTGCAGTTTGTGTATCCTAATCTAACAATTTTAAATATATATTGTATAGTTAAAAAGTAATAGTAGCCTATAGTATAGTAAATAAGTTATTTAAATAAAGAAATAATAATTATAACTAAACATATAATAATTATAACTAAAATAAAATAATAATTTGCTTTAGAAAATAAGTATGGTGGTATATTGTAAATATGTTAGCATATGAATATTCTGCCCTATAACTTCTGCTCTATATTGTCTAACCACCAGGTGGCATACATGGCACAGGAACCACTCTCAAAGAACAGAAACATTTTATTTGGTCTTTCACTTTGCAAATAACCATCAAGGGTGTGTCCGCATCAGTTTTGTGAATGTAAAGCAGTGGAATGTGGAAATTGCAGAAATGAAAACTTGTGTATTGAGAAAAGAAACAAAAGATTCATTGTAAAAGGCTGTATATATGAATGCTTAAAAACAATTATAAACATTTTGAAGCTTGTCACATAAGTTGTGCTAAACATCTTCGTTATGAAATTTGTAGCATAAAATGAGAAAAAAAAATGCAAGACAGATGCTTTTGATTAGTGGTCTCAGGCAAATTACAAATATGCACTACAGTATAATGTGAAAACACAGCAATTCACTAGAGAATAACTGAAGAGGTTTTTAAGCTTTCTCTAGAGTTTGACTTTGAAGCTTCGCACTCTTCTAGCCATTATTCTCTGATTTTCTCCCATAGTGACTTTTCCTAAAATCAAAATCACCTTATGTAGCCGATACAAAGTGTACAAGCTGGCCACAATCAGGACTACACCACTGACCAAGAGAACAATGTACAAAACCATCATGAATCCATTGTAGGGACCTGTTGATGGGACAGTCCACAGGTACACCCAGCCATTGTAATGATTGTTGTGCACAATTTCTGGTCCATTATCCAGCACAATTGTATCATAGAACGCTGGATCATTGTTGTAACCAATTCCTTGTTTCACATAAATATGATCAGGTGTAGGAGAAAGTAGAGAGGCGGTTGTTGGAGAATTACTAATGGTTGCAGGTGTAGTTGCATTCGCAGTATTTCTTGCTGTTGTGCTTGTAGCTGTAGATGTTTGCAGGGTTGGTGTCGCTGGAGCCCCAGTGGTAATGGCACTTGAAGCCATAAATGTGGTCTGGAAAACACCACAATGGAGTTCCTCATAAGTCAGAGTTTGCAGCGGATGGTTTTCTAAGCGGTAAGGTTCATAGCATGTTACGCCTTTGTCCAAGTCACTGATTCGTTTTGGGTTTTCATGAATCCATTCAGCAATACCCATAATGCTACAATCGCAATTCCATTTGTTGCCGCTAAGATAGAGATCTTTTAACACCCTTGCATGTACAAAAACATCTCCAGGTAGATACCTCAGATGGTTGTGGCTCAGGTCTAGTATTTCTAGTCTTGAGGTGTTGTGAAAGATTGCCGATGGGAGAGACTCAAGCTTGTTCTCATTAAGCATCAGAATTTGAAGGCTGATCAATTTGGAGAAGAGCTCCCGGTCCAGTTCCTGAAGGTTGTTGTTCTTCAGGGACAGTTTCTTCAGGTTGGGCAGACAACAGAAGAGGTTCTTTGGGAGGGAGGTCAACTTGTTGTTGAAGTGTAAATTGAGAGTCCGTAGGTTGGTCATGTTTGCAAAAAGGTTCCATGGAACAGTGGATAGATTGGTTTCGTAAAGGTACAGCTCTTGGAGTCTCGGCATGTGTCCCATCAGCTGGGAAGGAAGGGATATCAAGGGGTTCTTGTAGAGGGTGAGCTTGGTCAGGTTGGGCAAGTAGTAGAAGGTCTCAGCTGGTATATACTGGAGTTGGTTGGCAGACATTGAGAGGGTGAGCAGTGATGGCAAGGGCCAGAAAAGACATGAAGGAATCTGTTGGATCTGGTTCTTCTGTAGCATTAGTACTAACAGGTTGCTTAAATGGTCAAAGGAACCACTTTCAAGAGTCTCCAACTGGTTGGATGAGAGCACCAAAGATTTCAGTTGCCAAAGGTTGTGAAAGAGGGCCTTTGGGAGGTTCCTTAGTTGGTTATCAGCTAAGTTCAAGTAATTCAGCTTGGGCAAACCCTGGAAGACGTCAGCGTCCAGCTGGGAGATGTGGTTCTTGCTCAGATTTAGTTCAGTTAGGTTGACCATCGCCTCAAAGAGTTCTGAACTAACGGAAGCTATTTGGTTTCCATCTAGCTGCAGTTGCTCCAAGTTGCTCTGCTCACTAAACACCTTAGGTGGGAAGACAGAGAGTGCGTTTGATGAGAGTTTGATGGACCGAATTTAATTGATACATTATTTTATTTTAGGAAAATAAATTGCCCCATGTACAGTAAAA
>JAUZSZ010000139.1:15749485-15760665 GCA_034780575.1 Labeobarbus marequensis
TATCATCATGTACATCATTTGGTATAATCAACTATATATATATATATATATATATATATATATATATATAGTGATGCAGTACATGCAGAGTAAAATACACTAAAATCACTGTAAAGTATATTTTACAAGAAAATACTATTTTTGTTCTTGTACTTCAAAATGTTATTTTAATTCAGTGTGCTGTTTCTTTGTATTTATTTGTGAAATTTACTAGCAATTTCTGAGTGAATATAGTTTCACCACCTTTTTTTTCAGAAGCCAGTTTCCACTTCAGAGTAACGACATATCTCACACTTGCTACTATATTTCTCATAACTGTGAATTTTTGTCTCTCAATGTGACTATAGTTCTCTGATTTTATATCTGGACATTTTACTTTGTGTTTCATAATTTCGGCTATATTTCACACAGTGTGGCTTTATCTTTTTATTTCTTGTGGTGCGACTATTGCAAATTTATCTAAAAAACCTGCATCTTTTTTCTCATAATTGGAACTTCTCACAATGAGTCTTCATATCTTGCATTTGTGACTTTGTATCTCACAACGTGACTATATATCTTGCAACTGCAAATATTTCTCAAATTGCACCATTTTATCTTGCAATTGCGAATTTATCTAAAAAAAGTGACTTTTCTCACCTAATTTATTCTTTGTATCATAAATGGTATTGTCTCGTAATTTTGACTTTTTACTAATTTACATGTCATAGTATCACTTTATGCATCACAATATGACTTTATTTGTTATTTCAAGCTTTATCTAATTTTTAAGGAAAAACTGGCTTCTAACCCTAAGTATATGCAATAATAGTTGCACCTTAGCAAACACCACTAATAATAATCATATGAAGATATAGAGTATAAATGTGTTCTTGGCAAACAGACAGCACCGAAGGGCTCTATGCTTGCTTTACTTAACGAATAACTGGAGTTAAGACCAAAAACACACTTTTTTCCAGTCAGTTAGGATATTTCTTCTTTACATCAAAGCCTTTCACAACACGTATACAATACAACCAACATCTTAACAAGCACAACACAGTGAGACTCTCTTTCTACATATTGTGAACTACTGATTTGGTAAACAGTTACTCTGTGACATTTCTTTGCCCTCAGTGTAAACTGCAGTTATCTCAGATTACTGGAAGTCTTTCCAGAGCTAATAATTACATCACCTACCCCTCATCACCAACATTTGAGAGGAACATTGTCATTTAAGCTTTATTCAAACTGACAGGGGAAAGATAATGGGTTTTGCAATTACTAGCTAGCATGTTTCCCACTTTTCACTCCTTGTTCAGTCAAGGCTGACAGTACATGCTTTCTTGCACCTTAACTCTCAAATAATAGTGTTATTTTCCTCAGTAAGCATTTAAACAACAAACAACATAACCTTAAGTAATTTCTTCGGCACATTTGTGCTGTGTACATGAATGATGATGAGCCACCATGTGGTTTCGATAGTACTAAATGGTAGTAAAATCTCAATCCAAAACTATATCTGACCGACATTTAGGCAAATGCATGTCAAGGATATGAATACTGAAGTGTTTTAGAAAGGGAGGACGAAAAAAACGGTGGGCAAAAGTTCTCCCATCCCATCCCACAAAAAAATTGTGACAAACTAGCCAGTTTAACTGAAATATCAAACTACCATTCAGTAGCATTACAGATGCTTCCCTGTGATACCATCAAACTACGTTTTAGGGGTAATATTAGAAAATTGGTGTCTAATGTTTACATGATGTTTTTAAAGTATTACATCCGATATTTTATGTTTATATTTCAAATAATTTCATCATTCTACATCCCAGCGAATACTCACAGCCCTCAGCGCTTCCCACCGCATGCTTTTGGATACTACGCGTGACGCGGTTGGTTTAAAGAGCGTTGATTGACAGGCGTTTGTCCAATCAGATTTGAGTATGAGGTCGTGTATCGGCTTCACAGGCGGTCGCTGCGCCAACTCGCAAAAAGTGCCACGACTCCAAAAGTCAGCAGCGATTCTTTATCACTGTGAGTTTGAACCGCAGGTAAGCGCACGCTTTTTTCACTCTTGTGTATTTTTTCACGACCAATGCAGGTTTTTATATTTTTTCTGGTTAAAGTTTGTCGGTCTGACTGATGGTTGTAGAAATTATCCTTGTTTAGGTTAATTGTGTTTGAAAATAATTTGCAGGATTGTAGCGGGATTATTCGCCTTGTGTCGTTTGCATTTGATTTCAAATATTTAAATACTTTTCATCCTTATAATTATGTTTAGACTTTAACACTGTAACGCTTAATAATAATCCAAAATGCCTGTTTACTTGAAGTTTTTATTAAGTATATAATATTCACTTGATTTGTGAGGCTTAAGTGACAGTTCATTCCAGAGGAAAAGAAAGGGTTAAAATTGATTGTATCATACCAAAGAAATGGTTAAGTTTAAAACTGGGGGATATTAGCCCTTCTTAGTTTAATAAGTTTTAAAGACAGAGCAGAAGAGCTGGAATTCCTTTGGCAGTTATTATGTAACGTCAGCAATGTTCCTGAAAGGGTTAATGTCCGGTATAGGAAAGCACCCCCCTTTCATTCAGATGTGGAGTATGTGTCCTGCATGTAGGAACTCTGCATTTCCTGTGTCTGCCAAGTCGTCTCTCTGCTGGTTGTCACATGTGGATCCAAAAGTGTGATCATTTCAGTAAAATATTTGGAAGAAAAGTACCATGGTAGCTGTTCAGTACAAGTACTGTGGTACTGTCTGATATAATCACTGTGCTATAGTACCACCACAGGGCTTTTTGTAGGCATTCCTTAAGGCTATTCTATAAAAACAAAGCAGTTTATAAATTATAAAGTGCATGTTAAGTTATGCTGTAAAGAGTATTTCCTTTAGGTCCAGTCAGCATTCCGTCTTACCTGAGTGCCTGAGGCAGACATTAAGAGACCCTCCTCTATAGAAATTCCAGGCAAGAGTTGCACTGGCCAGTGCAAACGTGAGGCTGGGGGAAGGTTATTGTGGTCTGCTGCACACAGACTTGTCCCCTGGAAACTGAATGTATGCCTCTCTGTGTGTGAGAGTGAATGTTGAGGAGTGTAGTCTCAGTGAGGTGTTGCATAACCTGAACTAGTGGGCAAAGGTTATGGAGCTGCTGGCTTCAGTTAAAAGAATGTTTCTCAAAATTTGCAAGAGGGAGAGATTTTTCACACTGTCTCAAGGCATTTTCTGCCATGTACTCAGCACTGTGCAACCAGGTGTGTTGTTTTTTTTTTTTTTGGGGGGGGGGGGGTGTATAGTTCCTTAAATATTCTTAAATTTTTTTTTGCCCTTTCATGTAATACACAACCAAGCAGAATAGACAAATATGCTTCCAGGATATTTTTTTGTCAGTAACTGAAAGCATTTTCTTTCTTGATGCTGCATCCACACATCCAGCTGGCAGTATCACGTCCAAGGCCAATGTAACAAAATGGTATCTTTCATGTAAAAATAATTCTTGAACAATATCATTCAAAACATTAGGCTATGTATTTATTAAAGACATTTACAACTGTACATAACTTATTAATTGGGGATTTGTCTGTGTGAAAATGTTAGGATGCAGAAATGCAGGATAAATTTTAGCATTGCTTTTTATGTCTGTCCAAGAAACAAGAAGTTCTTGTGTGAAATGGTTCTTGGTACTTGTATGAAATGCTAGGATGTTGTTGTTAACATTTAAACAATCCTTAACATTAAATAGTCCTTATTTGCATATTTGTAGGATCAGGATTAGGAAGGACGGGACTGAGCGAAGATGGACATGTACGATCCTCAAACTCTGGGAATTGTGGTGTTCGGTGGCTTCATGGTGTTCTCAGCCATTGGCATTACGCTTGTGTCAACTTTTTCCATGAAGGAGACCTCTTATGAAGAAGCCCTGGCCAAACAGCGCCAAGACTCGGGCAAGATCCAACCCCAGCGCACTGACAAGAAGAAAAAGGCATCTGAAAAGAAAAACAAGGCCAAGAAGGAGGAGAAGCCAAATAGAAACCTTCCAGAACCTGAGCCTGAGCATATCCCCGAATTTGTGGTTGAGAACAGTGAGCCCGAAGCAGTACCCCAAGTTGAATCAGAACCCCAACCTGAGCCTCTGCCTGTTCCCAAGCCTGAACCTGAAGTTAAACCCAAGCCAGTTGTACCTGAACCAGCTCCTAAGATTGTTGAGTGTGCTGTTCCTCCCACTGTAAGTGCTGTGGTCGCCCCACTTGCTGCTCCTCCCAAGGAGAAGAAAAAGAAGGTGGCTAAGGTGGAACCGGCCCCTGTCAAACCTGTGGAGGTCCCAGAAGTTGTAGTTAAGGTGGAACCAGTGGTTGCAGAAGTGGCAGTGAAAGCAACAGTTGCCCCTGAGGTTGCTGCTCCCCCTAAAACTGAAGAACCCAAAGCTGAAGCTCCAACCAAGAAGAAGTCTAAGAAGAAGGCTGAGCTAGGTGAGTATCCTTTGGACATATCCATCTAGGATCTAGTACAGTTGTAATAGTAGATGTTCAAACTTGCACTCTTTGCAATACCCTCATCAGTTCTTCCTAATTTTGAATTTCTTTTAAGTGGCTCCTGTGGAGACAGTCAGTGTCCCCCAGCCGTCACCATATAAAACTCTGGTCTCCAGTCTGAATAGTGCATCGTTCAGTGAGTCAGAAACCCAGAAACTCTTTGAGATCGTCAGCAAGAAGGCAGGAAAGGACTCCTGGCAACTGGTACAAAGTCTAAACCTCATCAACCCCTCTTCAAACCCCTAATACTTGTTTCTTTCTGTTAGGAGTGATATCTCTTTCGTTCTTATTTGCAGGCATCTCAGAAGGGTGACCCATTGGTGGCATTAAAGAAGCAGCTGGAGGAGAAGGAAAAGCAGTTGACTGCTGAGCAGGGCAACGTAGCTGCAGCCAAGACTCGTGTCAAAGAGCTTACCAAGGTGACACCTGCCAGCATGTATAGCTAAACAAATGCGGTTCAAACTAGTTTCTACTCATGATCAAGCTTCTTCAGAGCAAGGTCTTGAGTAACTTTTGAAAAAAAAAATATTTTGTTGGTCCTGGGGCAGTGTTCTTTGTTGGACTAGCCATCTGTCCAGGATGTTTCCTTGCCTACAGTGCCTGAGATGGTGAGAGAGGCTTTACCATTCTCACAACCCTACAAAGGACAAGCGTTCTGGAAGATGGATGGATGGAGCAATGTTCCTGTCAAACTCTAGTCTTAACAGCATCCCTGTACCATAACCAATAACTACTTTAAAAACAGAGATATGATTGGGGATGGGGTAATCTCAACCAATCATAAGCCCCTAATTCTGAACCTTACCCTCTCTCGAAAATCTTATTGGTTGATAGGAATGTTGTCCCAGGACCAACAATGACATTGATCAAGAACATGTCCGATTTGGTAATTTGACATGAACCTTGAGGGTCTGTGTGGTTAACTGTATCTCCAACTCTCACTGCTCTGGCTAATAGGAGCTGAGTTCTGCAAAGGGCAAGATGACATCCACAGAGACTCGTTTGAACTCTGAGCTGAGCACCCGTGGCCAGGAGATTGCAGCTCTTCAGGCTCGTATGCAGGCTTCCTACCAGGAGCATGTCAAGGAGACACAACAGCTCAACAGCAAAGTCAGAAGTTACCAGTCTCTTACACTTTCCTTCTCACTATGCTGGGTAGTATGTTGTCAAGTTATTAAATGTTTTGGTTGTGTGTGTGTGTGTGCCTTCAGATCCAAAGCTTGCAAGAGCAGTTAGAGAACGGACCGAATGCTCAGCTGGCCCGTCTGCAGCAGGAGAACTCTATTCTCAGAGATGCCCTCAATCAAGCCACTAGCCAGGCCGAAAGCAGGTATTGTGCATGAAGTCTTTTTATAACCTTGCATTGTAACCAATGAAGTGTCAAACTTTGGAGTAACTCTTTCCACTCCCCTATGGACATGAAGAAGGTATACTAACAATTTCAACTGGTGGATGCCAAAGTGGGTGGGAAAAATCCAATAACCTGAATAGAGGGAGCCATATCTAGGGACCAGAGACTTGGGCATGAGTTTCTTTGAATTGGACCAGCAAAGAATTGCCCAGAAGACCCTAACAACCACAAAGCAATACACTCAGAACCAAAAAACACTCAGAACACCTTAGCAACCACATTGCAATGCAGAAATTACAATAATTAGCACATTAGCCTTAATGCTCATGTGGGAGACGCAGGTTCAAATCTGGTCTACACTTCCCAAACTAACATTTAACCTGCCTCTACATAGAAAATTTCTTATCAAACTATTTCTTTTAAGTGAATCTGTGGCTTTTTCATGCCCTCAGGCAGAATGCAGAGTTGGCAAAGTTGCGTCAGGACCGTGTGCGTCTAAACCGAGAGCTGAATGAGCGCACAGCCGCTCAGCATGCTGAAGAAGAGCGCAGCAAGACTCTGGAAACCAAGATGGCGGCTGCCGAAGACCAGTTAGCACAAACAAAAGTAAGCCCTGACTCCTGACCTCTTTCCTGTTATCTCATCTCTTTGAGGTGGTTGTGGTCTTTGTACAATGACAATTCTGTTTCCCCTGGGCAGGAATTTCACCATAACACAACCTTTAAAAGCAATGCCTATCTGTCTTTGCGATGCCTTGCATTTCTCTCAGGACATTTTCTCTGTTTGTGTTTATCTGTGTGTGGGTGGGTATTATTATTTTTTTTAGCTTTTCTTTTTTTTCAGCTTAGCTATGCAAGAAATGTTAACCCCTGTGTTTAAACCTCCCATGTTGAATGTTTAATAATCGTTTTTTTTTTTACATTTTAAACAGTTCACTAAATTGTTTGTTCATTTATTGTTTGTTGTTTCAAACATGCAAGACTTGCATTATCCTATACAATGAAAATAGATGGTGAACACACATTTTGCTACATTCCAATCCAAATGAGGCTATACAATAGCTTTAGATTTAACTTAAATTTTGGCCTTTTACACAAAGTATTAAATGGCTGCTTTGGGGTGAACTGTTCTTTTGTCTACCCTCTATTTCCATGTTTAGGTGTCCCATTTGGAAGCAGAGCAGTCTCTGCAGAAGAAGTTGGATTGTGTCAGCAAGGAACTCCGTGAGGCTAAGCACGGCAGCACCACCCTTCAGGCTCAAGTAGACGTGGCAAAAGAGCAAGCCAAGACCCTCACCAGTCAGTACACACAAACACACATCATCTTTCACTTAATATGAATATGAGTGTTCCCTTGGCTCAGTTCCCAGATGGAAACAGTTAGTTGAACAAGACATTTTATAGTAGCCATATTCTGTTTGTAGCATTTTGTTTTTTTAACTTTAAGACGGAATTTACTTCTGTTTACAGAACTCCAGGAGCGAGTGCGTGCTACAGAAACAGAGCTGAAAGACAGATGTGAAGAGCTGAAGATATTGAGAGCACAGCTGTCTCAGACAGCAACGGTTAATGAGGAAAAGCCCTCTGTGGAGACGGAAGCAACAGCAAAGGCTGAGATCCAGGTACAAATATTTGGCACTCTCTGATATGCTTGCCCTTGCAGTGCACCAAAACCAGGTTAAAATCAGATACTGATTTTGTAACTTTTGGAATGAAAAAAATACTATTCTCATCCCTGTTTTGATTCTGTACAGAAGGAGGTTGAACAGCTGAGGAACAGGTAAAGTTAACTTTGTTTGGATTCATATGATTGAATCGCTACATTTAGTTTAATTTTTTATATTCAAAGTTTAATGGTAACATGAGTATTTTATTGTATTGGTTTGCAGTCTGAAAAAGAGGGAGGACCAGCGGACATCACTGGAGGTGGAGCTTAATCAGCTGAGGGAGGAGCTTGACGCAGTAAAGAGAACTCAGGCTGAAGAAACTCAGAATAGGTATGATATTTAATGTTGAATTTAATTCATATTCAAATTAAGGTGGAATCAATCATATCTATTGTTACTAGAACTTCAATTATCCGTGCATATGCGGCTCTTTAGTCTCTGAACCAAACATGGACCTGTTTTTCAGGGTAAATGAGGCTGACACAGAACGGAGGGAATACACCGCAGAGATCAACCAACTTAAAACTAGGTATACAATACAGCTGATGCTTTCTTTAAGTATATTTTGTAGACGATTTGGATTGAATTTTTTTCTTTCTCTCTATCCATCAGTCTGAAAGCAAAGGAGGATTTGGTGGCATCCCTACAGGCTCAGCTGGAAAAGATGGAAAGTGTGAGTGGAGCATTCATCTGATAATTGAATAATATTTGCATGTATGTAATATATGTTAACTGATTTATAATTGTATATCAACAGGCTGATAGAGCTGAAGCAGAGCCGCCATTTGAGAAGTAAGCAAGAGTTTTTTTTTTTTTTTTCTCTCCATTTATGCTCCTGATAATGACTTTTTGTTTTTTGTTGTCAGTCTGGAGAAGGACGCACAGATGATCTCACTGGAGGAGGAACTTCAACAGCTTAAAGAAGAGATGGAGAGAATGAAGGTCAAGAGCAACGTGAGTCCATATCTACTCTACCCTTCCACCCATACTTACCCAACTTATCTATATCTACCTATCTGTCCATTCACAACTACCTTTCTTGTCATATCTATCCAACCTGTTGGTCCATGCGTACCTCTGTCCATATCTAACCAGTCTGTCTGGTCATATCTACCCTACCTGTGTGATCCATATCTACCCATTCAGTTCTCATATACCTACTCATCCATCCATATCTACCTATCTACAGTATGTGTCCATCCATATCTTCCCAGCCAGGCTATTCATATCTACCCAAACTGATTATATATGCCTACGTGTCTATCCATTTCTACCTGTGCGTCCGTCTAAATGTACCAAACCTGTCGATCTGACCATATCTACCCAACCAGTGTTGGGTGTAACGCGTTACTGTAATTAAATTACTTATCCACTGAAAAAGTAAAGTAAGGGTTTACTGTTCATTTTTAGGTAATTTAATTACAGTTACTTATAAAGTACTTGCGTTACATACAGTAAATAATTTCAAAAGTTCTAAAATCAATATTGAATTTGAAATCTAAATTTACCGTCTAAATCTACTTTTAAATGAGCGAATTCAAATCGAAAACGAATATTCCTGATTATGTAATCCGTATGAAACTAAAGCAAGGTACAGTCTTGTATCTGAAAGCCTGAAGTTTCTACTTTTACATGAACGAATTCAAATTGAAAACAAATGTTATCTGATTATGTAATCCGTATGAAACTGAGGTAGGCCTACAGTCTTTCCTGTATCTGAGCGCATTATATGCAGTCACATGCACGCAAATGCCCTCACCTAGATAAAAAAAAGAGGGAAAAAATGAAATAAAAGATTCATCTAATTTTCATCATTTTTGAAAGAAGACCTACTATGAGGAATTTACCTCATAAGAACAGCGATCTGACATGGCTTTATTCAGCAGAGAAGATCATTTCTGTCATTTATTTTTACCTACATTAGTTAACGACGTGTTATTTTTACATAAACCTGTACGAATTTTACTAGTTATTATAATTTTAATAATTATACCATTATGTATACTTATGATTTTGTGCTGAAATATGACCAAACTCTTGAAAGTTTTTGTGAGATGCCAGATGTTACTCAGAGTAACAGCATTTATTCCTGTTCAGCTTCTCCTGTCCTCATAATCACATTTATTCAGGCAGGAAAGGCAAATGGTTTGTAGACCACAAACCCTTAAGCAGGTTTCTTAAGGACTTGCTGAACGAGTGCTTAGTTAATTAGTTTCTGCAGACATTAGTTAATCAAATGCATAATTGTAAACCAAGTAAAAGCGTATTTGTCCCGTAATGAGAACATTTTCTTTGAAATGTCAATTTTTGCCCAGGGTCTCGTTTGTTAAGGTGTCAAGTCAATTAGAGATCCAAAACACTATATTCTCACACAGCACTGAATTATAGAGTTCATGTATTTGTATGTAGATGTTGATTTTTCTTTACATTATCTTTCAGCCATCTGCCTAAGAGTTCCCATATTACGATCCACCAGCTTCAGGATCCAGAGAGAGAAGCGGAGGAGGAGTGAAATGTGTGTTAGGTACGGACATTGCCTGGAGAGACTGTACTGAAAGTATATATGTCTGTACATTTTATTATTCATTTGCTTTTATTTATTTTAAAGAAGTTTTATGGTTCTAGCTCCTCTGCAAAGGATGTTTCGAAAGCACAAAGCGTGCGCCTAATTTGTGTTAGTGTGAAGTCCACACCATTTCATAAAGTTCATCTGGACAAAAAAAAAAAAAAAAGAGGCTCAAGGAATAGTTTACCCAAAAATGAAAATTTGCTTGAAATGTATTCAGTCTCAGGCCATCCGATATGTAAATGAGTTTGTTTCTTCATCAGATCAGATTTGGAGAAATTTTGCATCACATCACTTGCTCACAGTGGATCCTCTGCAGTGAATGGGTGCCGTCAGTAATCCACACCACTCCAGTACATCTACTAACAATTGCAAAGGGAGAAGTTGTGTGTTTGTGAGAAACAAATACATTGAGATGTTTTTAACATCTAACTTAGCTTCAATATGAATCCTCTTTATATACTGTAATATTGATTTCTTTAGTGAAAAAATCTGAATCAGGAGAGAAATATACACAGATCAAGCACAGTTTACATGTGAAAACAGTCCAAAACATTTCTAAACAAATACGGTGGTGGATTTTGACATGAGAGGACTTTCTCACTGAAGGAAGCGTTATTATGGATTATGTATTTTGAACATAAGTAACTTTTGAACTTAAAACACCCTAATGATGGATTTGTTTTTTACAAACACACAGCTTTTTACTTTGAGATATTAATTGAGTGGAGTGGTGTGGATCATTTGTGGATTTTTGTGATGTTTTTATCAGCTGTTTTCATCCATTTCATCCATTGTAATTAAGGATGTAGCACTATCTGATCACTTCTGTATTTTCTTTGATATATTGATCTCAGTCACCACTGAATCTAGATCTGTCTCTATCAGAAAGAGATGCATTAACGAGAACACTAGTGCGCTATTTATGAAGGCAATATCATTAACACCAAGCATTTCTGCAGACTCTGTTGATCTTCTCCTGGATTCATTTAACTCAAAAGTTACGAATGTTATTGATGATATTGCTCCGATAAAGGTCAGCAAGAAGACTGGCAGACAAAAATCATTTTGGAGAAAATCAA
>JAUZSZ010000139.1:16028877-16041590 GCA_034780575.1 Labeobarbus marequensis
TAGATAGATAGATAGATAGATAGATAGATAGATAGATAGATAGATAGATAGATAGATAGATAGATAGATAGATATGATTTTTTTGACAGTTGGGGTTGGTGAAAAGGCCAATTATTATTATACTATAATAATATTATAAACATGAGTTTCAGACCAGTAGTGAGTATCTGTTCATTCTCAGCCATGTCCCATCTTTCTTCCTTCCTTTGCGCTCCACTCACGATGACATAATCACAGGTGGCCGGGTCTGTCTGCATCTCTATGTAGTTCACACACAGATGGCACTTCATCCTGAACCTGTGGAACACAAACCTACAGGTTAAAATATGCTGTCGTGCGATATATGAACTGATCTTGAAACTGAAATGTAAGAGACTGGGATGCTACATCACCTGTATATTGGAGTTGTGTAGAAATTGCCCACTTTCTTCTTCTCCGCATTGTATCGAACCCCTTTAAAAGACAGAATAATTAAATACATACACAGGAATACAACTGACAAACCATGTAAATTTTACATGCTATATACTGCAGAAATAGTATGAGTAGTACAGCATTATGCACAACATCAAAGTCGTACCCATGCCGATATGATTCTTGCATCCATCACACCAAATATTATATGGCATCTCAAATCTGAAAACACAAAACACAGACCTTCAGCACATGTGAATCAAAAACAGTAGAAGAATTCACAATATTGTAAATGATTGTGTGTTACCGGATGATGAGGATGCCCTGAGACAGTTTCCTGGCCCGCTCCCGCAGCGGGTGAGTTTTCCAGTAGCCGTTGATGGAGCCATGCTGTTATGAGAGCATGAGATACATATATCAGGAAGAAAATTTTGAATATACATGCTATAAAATGGTCTTGCAAGACAGAACCGAGTAAATTGTATTTGTCATTCGCACCTTGGCTGGATCGAAATCAGGAGGGTAGTACTTGTTCACTCCTTTACGTTCACCCTAAAACAGAACAAACATTAACATGATCATTTTTAATAAAAGAACCAGTGTTATTGCTAAATAAAAAGATTAACTAAAAAAATTCAATAACTGAAACAAAGCTAAAATAAAGCAAAATATAAATATGAAAATATGCAAAACTTTAAAATCAAAAATAAATTTAAATTAAAGCTATATAGAAATATAAAAAAACTAATAAAAAAGCACATTACAAAATTATTAAAGCTCAAATTAAAATAAAAACATACAAACAAAAGCTAATTACAATTATTAGTAAATACTACATATACTAAATACTATTAACACATCCATACCATCTTGCTGGTTTAAGATCAGCTCCAGTTGATTTTAATATCAATAAGTGTACAACTGCAGGAAAACCATGACAGAGAAAAATTATTACACACATCTTAACTCTAACAACAACAAAAAAAATATTTTAATACATTGTTTTTTACATGGTGTTATGACAGAGGAATATGGCAATCGTTCAGCACCACAGTATAATGCATATCAAAATACCACGGTAATTACAGCTCAGTACATTAACAGCACTGGCTTGTTAAACGGTGCAAAATTTAAAACGTTTTATAAAACGCGTTAAATATAGGCAAATTAACTGTAGCGTTAGTTGTCATTATGATTATACAAACATGATCAGCTGATATACGATATCTGTATAAAAAATACCCAAAACCAGTCAAATAGGACCAAAACAACAACCAATGCGCATACTTTGTGTCATTTACCTTAATAATTATACAAAACATGTGGACATTACGAAGTAAATTAAAGTAATTTCATGCGTTAAGATACTAACCAAACAAGCATCTGCGTAAACAGCGTCAGCGTCGTTTCCTCGTCACCTCACGTTACGCACGCTAGGGACGTGCGCGTGCGTCAACTGCGCCGCCTGTTGAGCGGAGGACAGTACACACGACGACCTTTCAGAAACACATCTGACAGGTAACTTTAATTCTGTTTATATAAGTTTATAACAACTTATGAAGTTAGATATTATTACGCAAATAAGATATTTGAACAACGGGGAAACCCTCTAAGATGGAAAACTCCTGTGTGAGTCAGTCCTGAGGTGTAAATAATATGCTGTCTTCTGTTGGCTCACATTCACACGGACTAACCATGCCATGTTTGCCAGCTGGGATTTCACTTGCAGGTGGGCATTTTCCCGCCAGTGAGGGATAGTGGAACATCTCTGGAGTTTGTCTTCTGTGAATGTGTAGCCAGGTGGACGGAAAAACTTGGACATGTGAGGCTTTTTCCAGTCCAGGCATGGAAAACACATGACATGAGACAAACAGCTTAGAAAATACCAATTTCACAAACCAGAAACAATTTGGAGTTTGCGTTGAACTAATTTGTATTGGTGCAATGGACCTTTTTAACAATTTCCGGGTTCCTCAGCAGCGGAAGTCGTTGTCGTTGGGTTAACTTCAAGAACAGTCAATGGGAGAGTACCACAAATATATATTTTTGCATTCCTGTTTGCTCAAAAAGCAAAAGAAAACTCCACAATAGTATTTTCATGATAACGGCAGTCAGAACAGGCTGACGCTGCATTAAAAACACCCTCACATTAACTATTTTTTTTTTTTGTAATTTGATGCAAAGGTGATATAATACAAAGTATAGTGTTATAAATGTACATACATTTAAAAAAAAAGGCTAACTATAAAAAACTTTCAAGGATTTACAATGCTGATGACTGTTAAGCGAGTCATCACAGTCTTGTGAAAAGGGCTTATATAGTGAATATAACCACCATAAACACACACAAAGGTAAGTACTGGTCCAGTGTGATGGAGGGATGTTGAGAAAGGTGTGAGTGGATGAGGAGTGATGGAAGAGGCAGGAGCTTCTAGTGCACTGGTCAGATTTACAGCATAAACAGCCCTCGCCTGGCGAGTTTGAGATTCCCCACTAATTCCCACAGAATGCTTCCTAACACTGGAACGCTGCTCTTGCATTCCTGCCCGGAGCAGACGAGCCCTATATGGGCCAGACGGGAGACCCGCTGGAGTTGGAATGCAACACAGCTCCGGTAAGGTCATCCATACCTTAAACACCCCTGAGGAATGACCCCGAACAAACACACTTCTTACCTGTCCTGAACATAAACACATTTGTAAAAATTTATCTGAGGAACCAAGTGTTTGTCTGTAAATCACCAGGCGTGTTTGAGAAAATGTGTGGTTTTAAATGCAGATTTTGCTAATATATTTTATAAAATTACTAAAAAAACTGATTTTTGTTTTTGACAGTATTTTATTTCTATTTAATTATTTTTAATATTTATTTATTTCTATTCTGAATTAACTTTTGTGTAGAATTCTTTTTCTTCAGTTTTTTTACATTTCTTCCCCCACATATACCCTTCAGTTAAACAAATATTTCAGTCTATTTTTATGATTTACATTTTTAGTTGTATGCCACATTTCCATCAGATTGATTTGAGTAATGTACATATTATCAATTCAGAATAAAAGTGAGGTATTTCATTACATTATTTAGACGTATGAACATTCAGAACATCAGTTTGGTAAATGGCAAAACAAATATATTTGCTTTGGTATGAATTGAGCATTAATGAATTGATTTTTTTATACATAGTTAGGCAGTCTAAAGACTAAATGAAACATTACTTTTGCCAGGATTTTTTTTTAATTTTTTTAGTGTACAGTCAATCTTATGAAAATGCCACGAATAAGTGTCACATAATCATAAACCATTTTGATATTATGTCATAATGATTTTTTTCCACACATATTTGTCGTAGCCTACGCTTCTAAAATTAATGTTGCAAATGGTTTGTGTAGAACTATTGTAATTCATTAACAGTGTTAGTTTAGTATCATTGAGATCATTTAATATCACTTATTAATATTTTGAAACAGTGTTTGTTTTCATATTAATTTTAATTTTAGCTAAAAGGTTTAGTGATTTTGTTGTCGTTTTTGTCATTTTTAGTAGGTTTTGTTTTACTATATATATTTACTATATGGGTTTTATGAATTTTTATTTCAATTTGAGTTATTTTAGGTAACTATTTTAGTTATTTATTTAAAATGAGAAATATTGCCTTGACAACTAGCTGAAAAAATACTTTATTTTAGTTAACACTGATTTAATTTTAAGTTGCCTAATGAAAATGTGTTTTTATGGTTTCAATTTAATTTCATGTATTTGTTAATTGTTTTAGTTATCTATGTAACCCTGTTCATTAATATGCTTTGTTTTGCATCCATCTTGCCCTAAGAATTTTCTTATCAGAAGACAAAGTATGAGGAATGGTGAGACTATGAACTTTTTTTAAGACTAAATCCATGAGTGCATGCATAGGTGAGCTCTTGTGATTTGTACCAGACAGACAAAGCTCTTTTCCCCTCTTTCCGTCTGATGGGCCGTGAGTCCACACCTCCCTTTCATGTCACCGTGTGTTTTACAGTGTGTGAGTAAGACTGTTTTTCCACTCTGTGACTTTGATATGAGATTCTTGCTTGACTTAGACGCCCTCAGATTCCTAAGAGGCTCAGTCAGGACATGCCAGAGGGGTTGCCGTATCCCCCACTGTACTTCCAAAAATATGATACACTTTGGTGTCCGAAAACCATGTTTTTCGTGAAAACTATATATGGTTGGGAAAATTAGCCTAACAAGAAAAATAGCTACTTTTAAATACATCAGATGTCTATATTCCCTGCCACCACCACACCCCCTCCCAAAATTGGTGAGGTCTAATCAAATCTAGAAAACTGTTTTATGAGGTGCTGATATATTCAAATTTTGAAAAAGTTTAAGTCAGTCGGGTGTAAACATTGTAAAAAACCATATTAATGAGATGAATGAATTCAAACAATTTAACCACTAATTCACCAAAATGTAAAGTAGTTATGAATTACCATGGAATTGTTGTGAAACTAAAATGATTAAATTGTTATTAAAAATATTATTTTGGTGTAATGCTAAATTACATTGAATGGTTTAATTTTTAAATCATTTTAATTATCAAAAAACATAGCATTTCATTTTTCGCATTCCAATCTGTTACTGCATTTTTTCCCCCTCTCTCTCATTACAAAAATAATCTTTAAAACTGACATCCCAGTAGTCTCATAATTTAGACAGGATAAGCAGGTAGAAGTAAAAATCATGAAGTAAAAGAAGTAAAATCAATCCACTTTTTATACAAATTGTAAAATTGTAGTGTTGACTGCCTTCAACCCTGTTTCCATAGTAATTTGGGCTAAAATTAAAATGAAATAATGTTGTTGTTTTTATTTCAGCCTCAATGCTGTACCCCAATTATTAAAAATTGCCATGCAGATCCTTCTTACTTTCACTTCATCATCATCTTTTTAGCTTCACGAAAGGACTGAATCATATATATCTATGGGAGGACAAACAGGAGTACGGAATGAATAATAAACGGCATCAAAAAGAAATTAATTATACTTTTATTTCACTGGCGAGACAAATAGCTATTCTTTTCCAAATCCATTCCCTCTTATGGATTTAATTAACTCTTTCTACCTGGGGAAAGACACCTTAACTTTATTCTGGTCTAGATGAAGATATCTAGTTTTAACAAGCTTGTAAGGAGCTTTGAGCCAACGGCATGGCAGCAGCACCAGTGGAAACTGATCTAACTGTAATCTTTGTCATGATGGATGAGTTAAAAAGTTATAAATAAAGACAGACTCTAGCTGAGAAGAGATTGCTATGTAAGTTTCCCTTAAAGTAGACTGTTTTATGGTCCTGTGTCAGGTTTTAACTGCCTGACGATTGGCTGAAATCCTTTTCCATTGATCATATTTTAATACTGATGGATGTCTGACTGGAAAACATTTAAACCGCACACAATCCCAGCTCTTAGGTATTCTTCTTGAAAATAACTGCATTGAATACGAATGGGTATTGTCCTGAAAGATTTGGGAATATTTTATAAAACCAAACTGTATTTTGCATTACATTATACCTGAAGGAAATGAAAGGCCTGGCTTTCAAGTAAAGCCTTGTTAATTTATCTTTTTATACTTATAAATTCTCAATAAAATATGTCCACCAGGTAGTTAAAGTTGCATTAGTGTTTTGAGCATTGGGCAGACAGAAGTGCATAGAACAGTAAAACAATTACAGTAAAGAAAGAAAACATACAAATGATGGAATTCAGTTAGAAAATATATGAAATTTTTCAACCCTGTTACCATCCTAACTCCTTTTATTACAGTAGTACTGTTAAAACTGCAATATGTAAAATAATATTATGTAAATGTCTCCTGTTTTTAATATGGGGCAAGCTTAGAATGTCAACCCTGTTAGCATATTTTTAAATAGTAAATTATTACAAAATATAAGAGATTTCAGTTTTTTTGCCAGTATTAAATTCTCCTACTAAGAACCCTAGTTTCATTGTGGTTAGGAAGAAGCAGGTAATGACTAATTGAACTATAAACCTGTCAACCCTATTACCATAATACCCTTTTATTACAATAATTCTTTCAAAATGAAATCACCATACTTTCAGGAGGTAAACACTGCAGAGTCAAGAAAATGCCTCCTGTTTTACCAATAGAAGCCAAACATAGAATGTCAACCCTGTTACCATGATTTGAAATAGAAAAGGATTACTAAAAATGAAAAATTTATTTATGTCAGTATTGAATTCTCCTATTAAGCACCCTGGAGTATTGTAATGTTTAGCATATAATGTCTAACATGCAAGTAATGTTTATCAAATAATGTTTAACTGAACTGTAAAACTGTCAACCCTGTTAGCATCATAACTATTATTACAATAATTCTGCCAAAATTACAACACCTTTTAGGAAGTGAACTCTGTAAAGGCAAGTAAATGGCTCCTCTTACAAAATTTACAATGCCAACCCTGTTACCATGATTTTTAAATTAAGACATTTCTATTTATGTCAGTATTAAATTCTTTTTATACAAAGAACTTGGGAGTATCATCATGGTGAGAACAAACAGGTTAGGTCTAACTGAAAACTGTAAAAAGTCAACCCTGTTATATTTTTTGAGGGCCTATATTAATTTAGCTTCAGATGCCATAATGCAGTTTATCAACACCAAGAGGCATTGCTTGTTTTAAATAAATTTTAAATAAATGCACCCTTTATATCTTAAAATGGTAAGGTAAGATCCTCTTGCATACAGCGGCCCCAAAAAGTACTTGGACACTTGAGACACAAAAATATTTGAATGCTATTGAGTAAGAAATATCAAAGCCAAAATATTCAACCCAAACCCACTTTTAAAAAAGGAAAAGACAGACATTTAAAATAATATATTTCACAAAAAGTAGATTAATTGGTTCTGGCAAACAAAAACAAAACCCCCCTCCATATTCATACAGCCACTGAATATCACCATGGGTCCAGTTGTTTGAAAGTAACTAAGTTAATTTTGTAATTGTAAGTAACTGTTGTTTGCAAACACAGATTGGTTTGATATTTTGCTACCTAATGCAATGAACTGTAACTGTTATTTAAATGTCCAAATACATTTGGGGTCTGCTGTACAAAACTCTTCACTCGAATAGCACAAGGCAGCTAAGACGAGATATCAGTGCAAGCCATGCGCATTCACTTATTTCTCCAGCGCTGCAGGATTCATGTCTTCATAGTTAAATAAGGAATGTAGATAGCGAAAAAAAATCACGTTTTAATAAAATCCCCAAATTTATGTATCTGAAGACAGCCATTATTCTTGGAATTTCCATTCAAATAACTTCTGTCATCTATTTAGTTCTTTTTAATTATGGACCTTCCATCCTTCATGCGGTTAACCCTTGCTTTTCGTTGTTCATCGTATTGTATAAAATGTGTGTAAAAAATGCCAATTCAGTGTGCTTAATCGGCTCAGCCTCCAAGATGACTACCCTTGTCAGACGTCCCACAGCTTTAAGCAATTTACCCCCATTTTCCATACGCTCAGCCCCTCAATATTTGGAGAAATACCAGTGGACTTCCCAAAAATTATATAAAGTTGTCTCCAATCATAGCCATGAGACCAGGTGAGAGACTGGGAGTGGAAGGGTTATTTCGCCTCCCTCCCGTCCTGGCTGCACCCCATCATCCCCTCCGCCCCAACAGCTCTGACCCGCTTAGATGGCTATAAAAGAGACAGTGACTCTGGTGCATCTTAGCATCACCTGCACTCCCATCCTGAAGAAGATAAACTAGGCAAAGAAAAGAAGAACAATGTGTTCACTACTGAAGATCACCATTCTGCTCTTTTGCGTTCAAGCCGGAGAAGGACACTGGCTTAGAACACTACTGGGTAAGACTGGGGGTCATGACCTTTGGGGAGAAGGCAACTAAATCTCTATAGATTTGTTATAGGGTCACTATTGAAATTTCAAATCTGTATTTTTTTTTTCTTGTGTAGAACACAAAAGATATTTTGAAAAATCTTTCGGCAGGTGTTTTGCCTGTACAATGGAAGTCAGTGGAGTCCTAATAATACTGGACTCAATTGACTTCCATAGACAAAAGCAGTTAAATATTCTTCAAAATATCTTCTTGAGTGCTACTAATATAAATTTTACCTCTAATCATGTGACTTTGCTGGAAAAAGTTGCGCTTCTACTTTTCTAAATTATCAGATGATTTTCATCTGGCAGACGATAAAACTGGCGAGCAATTTCTACTAAAAAATTCAATAAAAACACTTAAATGAGGACTCATGATTTGAGCCAGTAAGCAACCACATATCGATGTAATAAATAAACAAAAAACATTAGCAACCATGTATCAGTGTTCTGGCAACCTATCACAATATTATTTTGCACAAGCAGAGAATGCAAATTTGTATTTATTTTTTGCTTATTCTTTTATAGAAAAAGACCTCCGTGGTGAAGAACGAAGAGGAGGTGATGGTGAGGAAAAGGAGGGTTCTGGGAGGCAGTTGGAAAGGACGATTCGGTTGCCCCGCAGCGCTGAGTCCCCATGCGCTTTGCACTCCATCCTACTGCAGGTGCAAGACCTCGGTCTTGGCTACGACTCGGATGAGACAGTGCTGTTTAAATACTGCAGTGGGACCTGCCCTCGGCTCGCATCCAATCACGACCTCACACTCACCAACCTCCTGCAAAGCGGCGTCCTTCAATACACCGGCTACTGGCACCATCAGCCCTGCTGTCGCCCCACACACCATGAAGACATAGCCTTTCTCGACAACAACCATCGCTGGCACAAAGTGGAGAAACTCTCTGCCGCTGCATGTGTCTGTATGGGGTAGAGACGAGGGCGGCCATTCGAAATCTGGCTTCATAAAGACTGTCTGTTGGTTTAGAGACTGCCTTGAAGTAAAGTAAGGACTGATTAAGGTACATTACTTCAGGAAGTAATAATATGTATTGAAATGTATCAAGATGTATATTTCGCTTTCTTTGATGGCATTGGCTAACATTGTGTTTGAGAACGTCAAAACGTTCAGTTTTGGTTAATGACAATACAATGACGTGTTTAGGTGGCTGATTCTGAGTCAAGATTGATCCAATGAATTGTCCATCCAAACCAAAAATGGAAAATATTTATGTTTATAAATTATTTATTTATTTGAAAAACATTTTTACTACCCAATAAATTATTGTTAATCTTTATTTTTCTTCTTGTAAATATGTATAGTTCTTATTAAATATACAAACGAAAGTTGTGGTTATTTTGTTAACTAACGACACTCAATTACAATAAAGAACTAGTAAAAAAAGCCAACATAAACTAAACAATAGCTATTAAGACGTTAAAAAATAAAATATAAAAAAAATAAACTATATGCAATTTAAAAAAAAACTATTTTATTACATACAAAATATGAATAACAATCAAACTGATACAAAACAGTGATTCACATCTTCAATGAGTCCTGCTCATGTGTTTGGTGTTCAACCCGCTCTGCTCAGCTGTCTTACACAGCTGCATCCTCTGGCACCGCCCCCCACACCTGAACACTCCCCTCCATAGCAGTCAAAAGGCGGGACTCCGTTGGGTGGAAGGACAGTGATTGGACGACAGCTTTCCCAACAGGCAGCTTTAAAGTCAGGGAGCCCTACAAGCAGAGATAACAGGATGACAGCTTTATTGCTCATATTTAACTTGACATTTTTTCATAGTATTTTTTTCTGTGGGTCATGTGACTTATTGTGCCCACCTCCACCAGATCCCAGAAGTAAACATGGCCATCTTCTGAACAGCTCAGAACGTGTGTGTCTTTATCAGACAGACAGCAGTCAAGCTTATAGCCTTTATTGACATGACCGGAGTACCTGTGAAGGAACACCATAGAGACACACATTATAAAATGAACATAGAAATGGCAATTGTATAGAGGACTGGAAATTATTTTATTGTTCCATTTAACTAATACTTTTTTTTTTTCAGTTTGAAATTTGAATTTATTTCACTGTTATGCTTAACTACACTTTTCAAAATTAGTTTTAAATATGCATATTGTTCACTTGAAATATAACAATAAAAATAAGATTAATTTATTTTGCTGTCATGTTTAATTACATTTTTAAAAATTAAACAATTTTAAACATCTCTATTTTTCCATTTGAAAAGTGATTTCGTTTATTTTTTGGTCATGTTTAACTACAATTCAAATAAATAGTTTTGAATAGGAATTTGTCAATTTGAAAAACTATTTATTAATTTACTGACATGTTTAACTCCGCTGTTAATTTGAAAAGTAATTTATTAATTTTATTGTTTAACAATGCTTTTAAACACAAATTAAATAAACAGTTTTTATATGCATATTTGTTGTTTTTAAAAGTAATTTATTTTACTCTGATATTTAAGATGCATATTTATTTGTAATCTTTTTTTTTTTTTTAAATAGCACTCAGGGTTCTCCCTACTCTTGACTTGTGCCAACTTTTACTGTATTTATGTAGTTTGATCTGTGTTGCACATACTCTCCCAGCATCTCCCCTGAGCTTTTGTCCAGTAGGCGCACCGTGGAGTCCAAGCTAGAGCTAAGTGTGCACTGACCGTCCCGACTGAAACACACACAAGTGATGGGACCTGTGAAGCACACAACAGGAGCTTTAGACATCACACAGTACAAAAAACATGTTCTCATTCCTTCATGTGTGTGATATAACTCACTCCCAGTGAAATCAACATTAAGCTGCCCCATTCGTAGGTCATATCGCCTCACTCTTCCATCCACAGACCTGATGTACAGCACAACACACTACAGTCACTTCTGTAAATCCAAACCTCAGATTAATCATATTCTAACATCATATCCTTAGTTTGGTTCTGACCCAGTCAAAAGCTCATGCTCTGAAACCTTCAGGCTGCTGATCCCATCTCGAGCCTCGTCCAGGATCTGGATCGGCTCCATTCGCCTCGATCTAGTGTCCCAACACCGTACGGTCCCATCAATAGAGCCTGAAACACAGAGAAATAGTGAGATTGAGATTCGACTGTTGTTATTTCCATAGCATTTATGATTAAAGTCAAGTCTGACTCACCTGACAACATCACAGTAGCCTCCTCATTAAACTGCACACAGTTTACTTTCTAGGAAACAAGCGTAAGATAGATAAGACAATTTTAATGAACAAATAACCTATACAAAATGTATTATATTTACTTGCAATAATATACTGCAATAGTGAGACTATTCTATTTCTTAGCAAAAGCAAATAATAAATGCAGTATGATATAGGGATGGGTGTATCGATCCTGAAGTATCAATACTAATGTCAGTATCGAAAGTATCAATACTCAAATAAAAATACTGATAACAAGATGTGTTTTATTTACCAGTGATTTTATTTAACAAAAAAATGTATGCATACAATATGCATTAACCTGGACGAATAACCTATGTTAGCGAATAATTGTGAAGGATAGAACTATTTTTTCACAATAAACAAATTGAAATTGTTGCCTACATAGTTTGTGCAATTACATTTATTTAAATGTCAGTGTTAAAAGTTCATATTGATCATGTTCAATTCTGTAATGCTAATACAAATCATACACTGTCAGAATAAAAAAGGTTGCATTTTATGCATGCAACAGCCTATCACTGGCGGTCTCTTATGAAAATGAACCAGGGTTTTACTAAAGTGACTGTAGTTCAACTATAGTATTTGTAGATTTCCATGGTTTCCACTACAGTAAGCATATTTTAACCATGTATAAACAAAAATATGACCTAATAAGTTGCAATTAAGGCATTAAAATGGTATGAATGTTAAAATGCGTTTCAAATATAAAGGTAAGTAGGTATCATTACCCATTTTACTCTTAGTAATTTAATACATTTCATAATTTAAAAGTTCAGTTTAGAAGCATCATATCAGTATCGGTACCGATATTGACAATACTGGCCTTCAAAAGTATCAGTATCGTGTCTAAAACAAAATAAGCGGTATCACCCATCCCAGTATGATACTGTGGCGGGAAATTGCAATGGTAACCATCTCACCCCGGCGTGCCCGCGAAGTTTGCGGGTCACCTGACCAGACCCCACATCCCAGAGGATGACTGTTTTATCCGAACTGCAGGAGCACAGCTGACTGTTGTCATAAGAACTGTGAAAAGTAAGTGAAATTAATGCAAATCAAACATGAAAGCGATGGCGTTTTAAAGGGTTAATTCACCCCAAAATGAAAATTCTGTCACTAATTACTCACCCTCATGTCGTTCCAAACCCGTAAGACCTTCGTTCATCTTCGGAACACAAAT
>JAUZSZ010000139.1:16067094-16083074 GCA_034780575.1 Labeobarbus marequensis
TATATATACACAATCGTCTGTCTATCAGTCCATCCATCCATCCATCCATCCATCTTTCTATCTATTTCTATCGGTAAATCTATCCATCTGTCTGACTATCTACATTATGTTGACATCCATGCTAATACCTCAATATGTATGTCTATATGCTGTGTGTATGCTGCTTTTCTGCAAATATCCTAACTGGCACGTTCAGAAGAAAGTCTACATTTGTGTGGCACCATTCTACAGAAGTAAGTGTGAAGTTCACAGACACACTCTGTTTTGCTTGGATTTAAGCTGCCGGATCACCCAAACTGCATTGAAGCACAAATGAAGCTCCTGACATTCAGTGGGCTAACGTGTGCAAGCATGCACAAACATACACACTCAGGCTAATACAGTACATACTCACCTAGGGCCCCTTGGCAAATATCTGTACGTGTGGCTCCGCCCACTATGAATTGAGGATTGTTTGACAGCTCCTGCAAACATTACGCAAGCAAACACAACACATAAGAGCAACACCTTAACCAAAGAGTGCTACTGTACCTGTCAACCTAAAACAACACACTTCTTTCATGATTTCACATCAACTGTATCTTTAAACATAGTTATCATACATCTGTGAGATGACGTTTTCACTCAATTTCTTTGTATGTCAAATGCAAAGTAGTCTAAGTACATACAGGTATATGGTACGGGCTGGATACTGTCAGTTAAGCTATGAAAATATTGTTTGAGCTTTGAGAAGGATACACAGTCCAATTAAATTAAATTGCTTATACAATTTAAATAATGAATTAAATGCTTCAGCATATATAAACAGAACAAAACTTTTTTTTTATTTTATTTTTTTTAAAGAGGATAGATATATTTCATTTTTGTCAGTCAATTAGAAAGTAATTTAACTCTTTAAGAGCTAAACTAACCCTAACTCTAACTTACACGTTACCTTCACGGTTGGAGCCATGGCTTAGTAGTTTTGCATGTGGGAAATGACCATCTAGCTCATGTAATTTATCAATCTTGATCCTCCAACTTCATTTCCTGGCCTTTCTCTACTCTAACAATCAATTCAACTAAAAAATGTCAAAAACGAAAGCAAGAACCTTTTCTCAGTAATTAACACCAGAAGTTACACCTTGGTTCTCATATGGGAAATGAGAGTTTGAGTCTAGCTCATGCAGTTTCTCAATCTTGTTCCTCCCATTGTATTTCCTGTACTATCTTTTGCATCCCAATCAATTAAGGTGTCAAGTTGTGCTAAAAATAAAAACATGAGATTTGTCTTAGTAGTTAGAACATATTGTTGTGTCTTAGTTCTAATGTGGGAAATGAAAGTTCGAGCCTAGCTTTTGTAATTTCTGTCATTGTCCTCCCACTCCCTCTCAATCAATAAGTGTTAAAATGTGCCAAAAATAGTGACTATGCAGTAGCTAGCAGTAATAGGCTGTGCTCTGCGACACTCACAGTGGGCCTTGTCCACTGCACACCGCGTGTTTTGGAGGAGTGTGGCGCGAGCTCCTTAAAGCCCAGTGACTGTGGCACGGCGGGGAAGCAGGGGTCCTCAAACAGCCTGCCGCTCTCCAGACACTCTCTCTTCAGCTCCTCGTAGTCCTGGTTCAGGAACTTGACCGCATTATCATTGCTTCCCATCCCTTCTGCCTGCAGGCGTTTCTTGTAGATACGTGATGACACTCCTCCAAATGAATACATACTGTAGTGCACCAAAATAAGGAAGTAGTCATTTGAATAGATGCTTTACTCCAAAGTAAATACCATATTTTTCCAAACCCATATCCCTAAGATCCCATTCACTTTTTTTTACGAGGAAAAGACTGGACACTTCTTGGTTTGTGTTCCATGGAAAAAAAGAAAGTCTTTGAAAAGGTTTGAAACAACATGAGGAAGAGTAAAATATTACAGAACTGTCATATTTAGATGAACTTTCCCTTTAAACGATTATAGCTCATGGGTTTCTTGTGGGAATCAAATCAGCAACCTTCTGATTACAAGCCCAGAGCTTTAACTGCTACAACAAACCAAACATAAGACTCAAACTGTGTGCGTATGGCAGGTGGAGATTGGTTACTAGAAGCTAGCATAGAAATAGCACTATCATTCGACAGCACGCGTTCAATGTCTTTGAGCATTTAGCGCAAAGTGCTGCTGCTAAAAGGCTTAAGATGCTTGCTTATGTTAGCTTATGGTCAGCCATGTTGCCTTTATTAGTGCAACAGCATTCATGGAGCTTTTAGTCCAGCTAGCTGAGAGAAATGCCCTCTACAACAGACACTCGATTAGTGCCCTAATGAGGTTGGAGAGAGGTTTACTAATGACTGGCTAATTCCATGTTGTCTTGTAATATGGTTACCCATCATCTCTGGAGAAAACAAAAAAATTGCCAGACCCTAATTACTTACATGAGCCATGATTTCACGGATAATGTCCATGGAGGGCAGTTCTCTAAGTGGTAGCTAAAGAAAACCACATAGACCCAGCTAAGATAACTATGCTAGCATTAGACATTTAGTTCATTATCATTCCTTTCTGGAACTACAACTACAGAAAGACAAAGAGGGTGAATATACCTTAGGTTCCTTGTGTGGGCCGCGAGCTTGAGGAGAAAAAGGTCATTTAGAAATCTATTGTAGACAGTAGAAAAAATCAGCTCATTGCTAATTCGCTAACATTCATGTTTCATGTTTATGTTGCAAAATACATACAGTGCGATGCAAACCTGTGGCAAAACCATAGTACTCTGACATGTACCATAGTGTATATATTCATCATATTTACATGGCAGTCTAAAGTACTTCAAACTACTAAACCATGGTATATCTCCAAAAAAGATATTACCATGGTAGTTTGTTGTACTTTTTGTTGCCTGCATCACGTCAGTGTGTAAATGTACACGTCAATCACACTTATACATAATATAAAAAGCACAGTGGATCTTCTCCAAATTCAGTTTTTACCAAAATAATGAACTTTTAACCAGTTTTAACTGGATTTCTCCGAGTTGCAATAGGGTAGATAATGTGATATGTAAACACAGCATTGTCTACTGATACTAAATGTCAGCTGACTTCAATAGGCCTGGCTGAGCATCAGCACTCTAGTGTTTGTTTTAGATGATAAATGAACACACCCTCAAAAACAGCTGCACATATTCACTCATGCTGCTTTATATAGTGCTATTACTGTAATATTTAATTCAGTCCGAGTTGTTGTTTTTTTTGTTCAGATGACCATAACCTAGACAAACCTAGAAAATGCAATATTATTACTGAATGTATAAATCATATACACACACATATATACATGTAATGCATGTATGATGCACGCCCTATGAATAACTGATGTACATTGTGTGTATAATGTGGCCGCTTTGCTTATAAATTAATAAGACCGATTCACAGGCACCGTTAGAAATTTAAGAAATGCTCTATTTAAAATAAAAAAAATAAAAATAAATAATAATAATAATAATGTTCCGACAGTTGCTGGAAATATAGGGCGAAGGTTTCCAACTTTGACACATAACTGACGGATGCCACACATAGTTAACACGGAAAAGTGAAGCTAAACTTACCAGCGTTTAGTTGACACTATGGTTATCAGCCCAGCTGGCGCGTTTTAAAATAGCGGAAAAGAGAGACTGATGAACGGATCAGTGCAGAAGAGACACAACAACCAGGGTACCGCAGTGCACGGCCACGCCCATGAGGTCGGGACTCACGAATAATTGACAGGTGAGGAGTCCAATAAACTGCCTCTGAGCAAGATTTCTTAAAGGGACCGGAAATCCCGCTTTACTTAATCCAATCATGTACAAAAACACAAGTTTGTACAATTTCAAAAGTGTTTAATAATGTCCTTTGGAGAAAATACATTCATAACGCACACAATTTTTTTTTATTATTATACAGTGGTAAAAATTCTCCTTGTTCAAGGATGTTTGCGTTTGTAAACGAAAATAGTGTGCCAATGTCAAACGCAATAAAATCATGCAACACTTTGGAAATAAGACTGGTCGAAAGTGCAATAGACGAATTAAAAAATGAAAGTAAACACAACAAATTTAACACATGTAATCTTAATAATTCACTCTTGAGTGCTGTGGTATGGTGATCAGTCGTCTAAATCATAGTGAAGTTCAGCCACTAAAAAAGACAAAGAAATGTGTTTAAAAAGTATGTATGTATTTATCTATCTATCAGATTATTGAATTTTCAAAAATGTTATAGCACGACAAACCTGCTGAAAGTCCAGCTCAATGAAGCCACTTTGGTGGGGATCCATCTTTTTGAACACCCCTGAAAATGAGAGGTAGTTTCACTAAAGATGCTCCAGAACTACAGGGGGTGCTGACCCTACACAAGGCCCCATTATAAACAGGTCTAGACACAATCTGCAGACATTTTCTATGATGATTTTAGAATCAAATCTGCTAAATTAGCCAAAACATTTAGTAAACAAACACCCAAGGGACTTACGGAACATCATCTCCAGACGCATGAGGCAGGCCACATAGTTATCAAAGTCAAGAGTCATGTCTGCCTCGGCGTAACGTGCTACCAGTAGCTGGAATATAGTGTTATTAAGAGTGAAACCTAGAAGAGGAAAGAGAACATAAGCAGTGAATAGTAAAAATATGCCACCAAAATGATTTCTGTGAGAGTATCTGAGACTCACCAGCTTCTTTAAGCGCCAAACGCAGCTCTGGAGTGCTTATGGTTCCTGAGTTATCCATGTCACTCTTCTTGTAAATTCCCTGGGGTTATTATAAAATAGAGCAACATGTCATGACATTTATAAATGGATAATTGTGTTAAAGGCTTCTGGTGTATCTCTTACAAGGTATCGCTGAATTTTCTTCCACAGAGTAGCGAACTCTCCCATACCCAGTTTTCCATTCCCACTGTCCTGAGATACAGTTCAGGGAATTTTACAATTCAACAACATACCAAATTCTTGTAATTCCAGACTCAAGCACATACATCATGTTAACACAAACAACAAAAAGTAAGTAACTGCAGCTAAGAGGATACATCCATGAGGTTCACCATGATACGGCACGTCTCCAAACTGAAGCCGTCCGTCTTTATGTCAGTTCCTACAAAACAACAAATAAAGCAGCTCCTTAGACTCAAACACTTCATTAGATCTCGAGCAGAAACTAAAGAATGCAAGAGTACTTACGTTTCGTGATGATTTTGTTTAAGATAGTCGTGAGCTCTGTGGCTGAGATTTCCATGTCCTACAGAGAGAAGTATGCATCAGTTGCTCTGCTTTTTTTTGAAAAAACATAAATGTTTACTGCATAACAAGTCGTCTCTACTCACAGCTCCAGCGAGTTTTACAAACATGCCTCTGAATCCAGAATCAACTTCATCATCTGAGACAGTCTCCTGAAAACAAGAGGAAGTACAGTTTAAAAAAATGTTTCAGGACCTTTTGACAATATCTTGATTACCACAAAAATGTTATAATAATGATAATTAGTAGTAGTAGTAGTAGTAGTATTGTCATTATTATTTATTTATGTATTATTATTAGCAGTAGTAGTGGTAGTCGTTGTGTTTATTAATTAGTTACTTTTATTATTATTTATTAATTTGTTCTTATTACTATGATTATATTTATTATTGTATTTATTATTATTATTATTATTATTAAATTAAAAACTATAATTTAATTAATTTAAAAATTATTTTCTGCATTAATCAACAATTTGTGGCAGCGGAAAATATTAACAGTCAGTAGCTACGTTTTAATTCATTCATGCAAATTTGGGATACTGCATTTAAAAATTCTGTATGGAAACACTGAGTTATAAACAAAATCTTCAAATTCCTTTAAAATATGTAAAGACTCAATAAAGGAGGATCATTTTTCGATCCGATAAGAATATTTTTGGAATGTGTGGAAACAAGTTCACTGAATGAATTCTTCAATGCGCAACAAAAAAAAAGTAAAAAGTAATGTGTCTTTGCCTAAACAGATAAGATTGGAAATGAAACTTGCATTTTTATTATTGACACTTTGCACCAATTTCCCAGGAAGTGCTCATTTTGTTCTCTTGAACACATGGAATGGAAACGGTGCTTAATTTGCAAATGTTTTATGTGATATTCCAATTTTCTGCATAAGTTGAATTCGCAGCTTTGGTTGGAAACTTAGCTACTGTAACATTGTTGACTTTAAGAGCTTTGCAATCTTGTGAGTTGCTTACATCAGGTAATTCAGCATCCACAGGGTCATCACATGGTCTAGGAATAAACATAAGATTATCCAATCAAATTCAGAACCAAGTATTCAAAATAAAAATATGCACAGTCATACTGGCATATAGTAGATAAACTTTACACTGGTGAGATACGTTACAGTGTTTCGGTCTGTTTTTCGGAAAAGACGCGCAGGCAAAAGTCTCCATCCTTGTTGGCCTCGAAGGTGGACGGGACGACGAGGTACTCTCCAGGAGGCAGCTTGAAGCGTGTGCAGACCTCTCTCAGGTTAATGAAAGTCTCAGAGCGAGCTTTCTGAGCATGCTTCAGGAAGAAGTTCTTATCGAGGTGCACGTCGCGCTGACCGTGAAACTGACAGAGACAAAGGCCAATCAGTGAGCCAGAAGTACTGCGATTAATGGTATGATTGGCCAAGGTAAATGAGTTTAACTCTTACCTGTGAAGGTAACTGTGGAAGCAAACAAAAAGAAATCTTGATGTTATACAAATGTAATCTGGGAGTTCTACTGATGTAATTATGTTCATTTCCTCTCCATACATCATAAGCACAATGTTTAGTCGGCTCCTTGTGTCTCCACCCACCTCATAAATAGCAAAGCCAATAGTGTGCATGTCCTCTCCCGCTTTCCTCAGACGGCGCCGGTTCTTCTGAATCAAACCCACCACGAAACTGCAGCCCACCTCATTATCATCTGGATCGTCATCTTCTTCATTCAGCCTAATCACATATTGAGGATTCATCCAGAATGTGTCTGAGGAGCAATGAATGGATGTCGTCAGCAAGATTATTAATTAAACAAACCAAACCAACAGAGCTTCGTAACACCAAGATGTGTATAAAATAAAATACACAAAACTACAATGGAAACACATTTAGCCAACTGAATAACTTAGAAGATGTGCCACAAAAATCTTAATAGCTATGTTTTAATCAAAGTTGCGAATTTAACTTATGCGCAAAATTGTAAAATAGGCTATTTGCCAATAAAGCACAATTACCATCCAGCAAGATCCTGATAAACTGCCACCAAATATCAAAAAAGTGCATAGACGAAACATAAATAAATGCAGTCATGTTTTATCTTACTTTTGGAGGCAGATGCCTACTGTTTGGGAGTAGTTTGTTCAGTTCTGGGAGGTAATTATACCGAACCACTTCCTTTCAGAATGACCAAAACAGCATTTCAGATTCTGTGCAGAAACACTGATCTTGTCACGATCACCAGCTCGAGTGCCCTGGACTCTCACCAGAGGGCACTCCACCTCAGACTCTTGCCCCTGTATTCTGGACTCCATTTCCCATGTGTTCCTTGCCCTTCATGTGATCTTGTCATGTGCTACCCTTGTCTGTGTTATGTTCTGATTGGTTTCTTGGTTACATGTGTCTTGTTCTCATTGGTTAGTTTTGTCATGTGGTCTCCTTGTCTTGTTCACACACACTCCAAGATCTCTGATTATTGCATAGCCATTCCTTGTTCTTAGTTTCTGAGTTTAGCCTTTCCGTGTTCCCTAGTTTACCTGTGTTTTTGATCCTTGGACTGTTTCCTTGTTTTTTGATTGTTTGCTGCCTGCCCTGACCATTGCCTGTCTATTGGATTACTCTTTTGCCTCTGCCTTGGATTATACTGTTTGCTGGTGCTCATCCCTGCCTGTTTTGACCACGTTTGGAAATAAAGCCTTGCATTTGGATGCCCAAATCCGTTGTCATGCTCCCCATGTTACAGATCTGCTGGTTAGTCCAGTTATGCCTTCCCATTGCGCAAAGTCACATGGCTTTTTTGATGCACATTGAGGAATTTATTCGGTAATTGTGTTTTCATTGTAGTTTATGAGCATGTTTATGAGCAATTTATCCCACTTAGTTGAGCGCATAAGATTTTTATGTGTATTTTTAGAATTTATGCACATCTTGGCTTTTCCATTCAGCATTTTTTTTTAGCGATATCCCAAAATGCTAGTTAATAGACATAGCCGTCAGCAATATTATTAAACAAACTAAACCAAACTTTGTAACACCAAAATGCGGGTAAAATAAAATAAGCGTTACTACAATGGAAATTCATTTACTGAATAAATTACACAATGCACAACAAAAATCTCAATGACTGGATGTAGCTGTCAGCATTATTATTTAACAAACCAAACTTTGTAACGCTAAGATGCAAAAAAAAAAAATCTTAAAATGAACATTAAAAAAAACACATGCGCTGAACTGAGGCGGATCATTTATCTATCTGATAAGAAGTCATAAACTATGATCTTAACGCATTTACCAAATAAGTAACTCAATAAATGGATGCAGCCATCAGCAATATTAATAAACAAACCAAACAAACTTTGAAACGCTAAGATGCAGATAAAATCTTGAAATGCACATAACTAAAACATATGCACTCAGTCGAAAAAGATAATTTTTCTGTCTGATAAGAAGACATACGAACTACGATGGAAACACATTTACTGAATAAATTACACAATGCGCAACAAAAAAACTATCACCAGCAATATTATTAAAAAAACCAAACCAACCAAACTTAATAGTGCTAAGATATGGATAGATATGCACCCAATTAGGGCGGATAATTTTTTTATACGATAAGAAGACATGGGCATAAACAAACACATTTGAAACTCAATGAATGGATGCAGTCCACAGCAATATTATTAAACAAACCAAACCAACTGAACTTTGTCCATATCAATCAATTTTTGCACTGAAATGAAGCGATTCACAAAAGTGAATTTGATTCCCGATGCCTGATGGTGTGTTTGTGTATTTTGTGCTCACAAGCGTTGTTTCTGCAGCCCCCAGCGGTGGAGCCTCTCCTCCATGTGCCGTCGTGGTTGGTCACGGCCCAGTGTTTAACTGAATCGCTGGTAATGGCATCAGGGGTCAGAGTGCAGATCTCTATACGAGAGTAATGGCTAAGGAATTCTGAGAAGGACATCCTGAACAGACAGAGAAAATATATTACATGTATATAAAATATAACGCATGGAGAATAGGAAGGAATATAAAATCCAAGATTATAGTATCTAGATCCATCTAGATCCATTGATAAAGAATTTTGTAAATGCACCAGAATTCTCCATCCTCAGCGTTGGCGTTCGGCCGCTCTGAAGCGGCAATACTGTTCCATTCGGATGAACTACATGAAAGAAAAAATAAACAATTCAGATAACCATGAGTGATGCTACTGTTTCCAAATTAGTTTCATAGTAGTCCATTAAAACTATTCAACATAATTCACAGAGGCCATATCATATAATTTTGTCAGGAGTCAGGATTTCTTGCATTCCAAATAGTCATGCGCAATCTACACCCTCTCGTTGACCCTTAAAATGAAACTTTTATTTGTACTGTACCTTTAAGAATGGTATATGTAAATTAGTTAGTTATTAATGATTCATTTCCAAATTCAACAATTTATTTATTGATTTTGTATTAATATTTAACAAAAATACATGCAAAAACATTGAGTAAACATTGGTGTTTTGCTATTTAAGTTACATTTAGCTAATTGTTTGAACTCATAATTTATCTCTGGTGCTGGTGGTAATGAAATCGTACCCATCACTCCAGGCTCCGGTCCACTCCACCTGCCCCCAAGGGTTGCGCATACGAACCAGTTTCTCCTTGCGGCCACGATAGTTCACCTGAGACAAAGCAGAATATACTCTAATGTCAAAATGTATTATATTATTAAAAACAGAGGCTTGCCAGTAGCTCTATTCATACCTCGGTCGCCCCTGTGAGTGAGTAAGCGTGGCCTTTCACTAGCTTCTGACGGGTGACGGCTTCTGAATCAGCGGCACTAGTGATCTACATCACAGAATTAAAAATAAAACAGGGATTCCTGAAAATGGGAGGGGCTTATGACCTTAAAGTGATTGCTGATTGGTCAAATAATAATAATTATCCTATACAGGCAGAGGAATCTCACATCGATGGAGCAGCCCAGCAAAGCTCCAGCCTCCAGGGCTTTCTGGATAATCTGAAACATGTTGGAAGGAGCTTTGCTCAGGTCATAGTTCTCAGCGATGCCTCCAGTGAAATCCTCAAAACCCTCACTGGTGGATCCTCCAGACAGAGCTTCATAACAGCCGTTCACCCTGCCAGAGACCATAAAACATGTACATTACATGTACGCACATGTCTTTGAGCTCAGTTTGAGAAATTATTTAAGACCTATTGTTAAACAGTCTCATTTAGAGAAACTACTGTAAATCCATTTTTGATACTATACAAAGATTAAAATGGACTTAATTGTTGTTTCGCACACTTGAATGTTTACGAAAAGGATAGAGCTCCATTTAGGAATCATGAAATGGCTTCCTTCTCTTTTATGTGATGGTAAAATATTTACTGAGTGGTTAAAATGTAATTCATTACAAATAGCTAGCTGTAAATGTGCTGTAGATTTAAACCTATTAAATGGCAAAAAAATATAGAATGAAGAATAGAAAATATATGTGCAGAAAAGGAAAAACTATGAAACTATGAAAAGCAGCAAGAGAATACTATGTAAAAATGGCTATATTGGCTATACTATAGACTGCTGCACATATTTCTTGTAGGCCAAAACCCGGAAAGAAGTTAACATTTTAGCATTTTTGATTTGATCATCCTGAAGTTTTTTAAATGGGTTTTTAAGGTCTCTGGTGAACACAAGCTCGACATATGCTCAAGTTTTATTCTACCACATAAAATTAATCTGCAACACCTCCTTATGATTTTTTAAAAGCTTTTAAGTGGTTGCTAACAAGTGGCTAAATTGAACTACAGAGGTTTTCAGGGATATCAAAAGTCATCACACCAAACAGGTAAACTCATCTAGTCACTATTCAACTTTTACAGCCTTGTTGTGTTTATAATCTCGTGCTTGCAAACTATTATAGCTCAGTCTTTCAGGAAAATAATTGAAAGAGTTTTGTTGGCCTAATGTTGGCGAAGTCATGTGACCTTGGTGTAGTTTGTTTAGCCTATAGCCTAAGTTTAGCTTTTTACCTCTGACGATTGTATTTATGCATTAAAATTTATAAAAGCTGTGCTAATTTTTGAAGATAATCATGATAAACAAAACATGAAAGAATCATAAACTTTTTTCGGTCACATAGCTTATTTTCGGCAGTAACCCGAAAGCCAATGTGGAAATCAGATTGGGTTTTGGGCAAAGGAACCAGGTTGATGGTTATTTACAGGTTGGCCTACAAAAGCATGTCATTACTGCAGCACTGCATTTCATCCCAATTATAAATGCTCACATATGACATCAGCACTTGTGGGCGGAGCCATTCCCATAGCTCACAGGAGGGTTCCAAAATTAGCAAGTCACTAGCTGTAAATGCATTCTTACACCCAACAAATGCAACAAACAACAGCTGGTCCACATTATGTGATCAGATAGAAACGATGAACACTAAAGAATGAGAGTAAGAGAGAAATATATAGCAAGGGAATGAAAGCTACTAGCAAGACGGTGTGCAAAGTCCACTAACAACCAGATCCAGACAGTACGTGTGGAGTTTTTTTGCACTAGTCTTTTAAATTACAGAATTGTCAAAATGACAAAAATTCAAAAATAAATAAATAAATTGTGAGTAATAATTCAAATCAGTTGACATTCCTAAAGAAAACAAAGGAGTAACCTGTTGTATATTCTTCCACGAATAAGTTGATTTTCTGGTTGTGGCAATTCTACTGTGAGAACACAAAAACACAAGAAACAACACACACAAACACTAACTTCGCATAGGCCTTCTCCAGCAGGGCACTCCAGAACTCGTTTCCCTCGGCGGAGTGAACAAAAACCAGCTCGCCATCTTTCACCGGCAGCCGGTCATCAATGACAACATCCACCCACTCGCCAAACTGCCAGAACTAAAGGATGGAGGTGAAGGGTACAGACTCACATTATCTGTTCAATCTCAAAACGTGTGTGAAACTGCAAAGACACCCATACACTAATTATTAGAGTCGAACTCTGCATTAAAAGCAGTAAGCAAAAAGCACCAAATATTTTGTTTTGTACACCTATACTTTTGGTGTACGTGAACTTTTATGATGGCTTTTAGACTTATACTATGCTATTATTATGCTTTTTGGTCATGGACTACACTGTAAAAAATAAAAAAAATAAAAAGTTGAGCCAACTTAAAACTTGAAAACCAGCTTCAGCAGATATTTGAGTTTTCTCAACTTGTTGTTTTAAGTTTATACAACAAAAAGTTGAGAATCTCCAACAAAAATAAGTTGATAGAACTCAAAAATCTGCCTTTTTTTTCTTTTTTCTTTTTTAGCAGTGTATGGTATTACCATACACACTACCAGTCAAAAGTTTTAATGTTTTTGAAAGAAGTAACTTTTGCTCACAAAGGCTGCATTTATTTGATCAAATATACAGTAAAAACAGTAACGTTGTGAAATATTTTTGCAATTTAAATGAACTGTTTTCTACTCGCATATATTTGAAGATGTAATTTATTCCTGTGATGCAAAGTTGAATTTTCAGCATCGTTACTCCAGTCTTCAGCATCACATGATCCTTCATAAATCATTCTAATATTACTTGCTGCTCAAGAATTATTTCTTGTTATCATCCATCTTGAAAGCAGTTTCAGCGCTTCATATTTTTGAGGAAACCATAATACTTTTCTCAGGATTATTTGATGAATAGAAAGTAAAAAAACAGCATTTTGTTATCTTTTTGTTGCATTATAACTGTCTTCATTGTCACATTTGATCACTTTAATGCATCTTGCAATAAATATGAACCATGCAATACCATGTTTTCTGGACATTCACTATGGTAACACAATGGTATCACCGCAGTATTTTTAAGAAGTGTTGTTTATTTTTGAATAGCCTACTAATACAATTATAAATGCACTGAGCAATAAACCACTGCACAAAAGTAATGTTCATGTTTTTCATTAGCATGCAAAGTGACACATTTACTGTAACACTGTAACTTGCAGATACCTGGAAATGGAAGATTCCAGCATAATTATCACTGAAGCCCTGTCCAGCAGGCACCACTCGCGCCAGAACATCTTCATTCAGGGTTAGAGAGGCAATGGCAGCTAGCAGCCAGCAGTCACCTGAGAGACGGTGAGACAGGAAGTGAGACTGTGACTGTGTTTACAACCGTTCTGTGGTCTGTAGCTAAAACAGCAACACACAGACCTGTTTTCACTCAAATCGTATAGATATGGAAATAAAATTACATATACTGGTATCTGCAATACAAAATGAAACTTTGACAACCGTTTTTAATGTGACATTCAAATGCCTGCAAGACAAGCAAGAACAGGCACAGTTTGAGGGATGCAAATGAAACTCATGATCGAAGCGGGCAGCCAATGAGTGCCACTGTGGTTTTCGTGTCACGCCAAGCGGTGAGCTGCAAATCTGAGACAGCAGACGTATGTAGAAATTGCAGAGACTTGAATGTGCCCTCCTCAAAAAAACAAAAAAACAAAAAGACAACAGGCTGCTTTTCCTGTAGTCTGACACATGTATTGCATTAAGCGTGCGTGTATGTTTCTAACGCAAGACTTTACGGGAGAAATACAGCCACGTTCTTCTCTCTTTAACTGCAGCCTTTAATAACAAATGGGGTTGTGTGCAAAATCCCTCTGGCTAGTTTCTAGGTTCGGATGGTTTGTATTATGTGTTTAGCTCAGCCATTCGGTTAGTGGTAAACACAACAAACAGGAACGAATGAGGCAAAAGAAAGTGAGATTAGAGATAGATAGACAGACAGACAGATAGCAAAACCTACATATTGTACTATTTAAAGAGGAGAAAATCTAATAGAAAGACGAAAATGTAATGAGCCTCAAGTGTTGCTTATATAGGCTACTATTATAGTATATACTGATATTTTTAATCAGCTTTTATTGTTTGATTTTCAGTTTTTATTTTAATTTTAGTTTAAATTTATTCAGTTTTGCTGTGATTTTTGTTATATCATCATTATAACTATTTTTTTAAATAGTTATATTTATTTTTTAATTTATTTTATTAATTTTAGTATTTCAGATTTTTATTTCAGTTAGTTGGCAACATTTCTAATTTGCATTTTTAAAAATGTTTTTCATATAATATTTCTATTTTATTTTATTTCAGCAAACACTTTATTACTAGCTTTAGTTTAAGTTAACAATAACCACACTGGAATGAGCACTAGTTTAAAAGCATCCTTCAAATACTGACCCACCCTTAACAGCACTGCTAAAGTAAACACGTTTTTTAAGATTTAGGAGAGCATCCCAGTGTAAAACTAACATAATTTTTACTTTCCATTGAAAGTAATGATGTAAATAATTAGTTACCTTTTATAAAGAATCATGCAACGAAGCGCATTTGAGGTTACCTGACAGAAAATTTTTACAGTGTTGATTGTGCCACAGTAGGCTAGAAGCTAATTTTCTGGTTGAGGCAGTTAAAACGTTAAACATACAGTACTGACTTACAGGTATCCTGTGTTTAAAGAATTAAGATAAGAAGAGGACAGCGAGAAAAGATCTGTGACTCAGTGAGTTGTATTGTTGACTTGGAGACACAGTCTGTAGGCTATAATGGACAGGTTCTTCACATTTAGTCAAACCAGGAGGATTAACAAAGAATCTCAAAATTTGTTTCTTGCAGGTAGATGAATGTGTTTAATCTTTTACCCAGAGCTCCTTGACAGATATCCGTCCGTGTAGCTCCACCGACGATGAATTGTGGGTTTGAGCACAGCTCCTGCAAAAGACACCAACAACACCCTGTTTGAAATGCAGAATCAGGCTAATAATCAGATATGAAAAGCAAAGCCTAGACACTAAAACATTGAGGTTACATTCATATGTGGGTCTATATACAAAGCTAATCATAAAATGTATTTACTTATTAAAATGACAGCTGTTAATCTGACCACCTGGTGAAAATGAATAAACAGAAGTTGGCTGCAGTAGCTAACCATCATATCAACGGAACAGGTCGTGCTATTAGCACTATCGGACGGATCATTGACAAAATACAGATTTACATAACACAAATATATGACAAAAACTTTTGTATTTGTCTTTAAAAAAGACTTTTGGCTCCCGTTCTGACTATTTGGACTGCACATACTCCCTCCCAGGCGTGGCCAGGCTGTCCCGATGCAAGATGAAGCTCTAAACTCAACTAGTTGCACAACAGCACCATGTGCCGGATATTAATGTCGGTTCAGCCAGAGCTGTAACATCACCGTTCATGTGTTTTGATCAGAGATGGGGCACTCGAGTCACATGACTTGACTCGAGTCGGACTCGAGTAGCAAATTTAAGGACTTGTGACTTGCTTGACTAAACAATGAAAATGACTCGACTTGACTTGGACTTGCGATAGAGTGACTTGAGACTTGACTTGGACTTGACTGGACTGGACCTTCATGACTCGGCAGGACTTGACTTTATAACAACTCTTAATTATTACAATAAATCGCAACATAATTTGGTAAACAAAATGCGAGGAAAAGCAAAACAGTGGCAGAAGTGATCCGAGTCTGCGCAGTTCATGACACTGCAGGAGCACAGGAACACAGCACAAGCACAGGGACACAGCAGGAGCACAGGGACACAGCGCGAGCACGAGCACAGGAACACAGCAGGAGCACAGGGACACAGCGCGAGCATGAGCACAGGAACACAGCGCGAGCACAGGGACACAGCAGGAGCACAGGGACACAGCGCGAGCACGAGCACAGGAACACAGCA
>JAUZSZ010000139.1:16200958-16214454 GCA_034780575.1 Labeobarbus marequensis
AAGCTCCTCTCCTCATACTGCAGCTGGTCAGGAGGATGCCTGCTGGAGAAGATCGAGAAGGCCATCACAGATGACCTGCCGGCTTTGCTCAGCAGTCTGGCAGAGAAACGGAAAGCCAAGGCAGAGGCGGCAGCAGAAACCAAGGAGAAACCCCAAAACCGTTGGAGGAGACAGTAACAGAAGAATGGTGGGAGATGTGGGAAGTATGGAAGAGTGGCACCAAAGCAATGAATGGATGGATGAGAGAGTACTAGTGACACATAGATGAGATTCACATCAATGGAAAGCCAGTTAAACACAGAGACTCTTACCACTCTGTATGAAACAGACCTGACCGAAGGGAATCAGTGTGTGCTATTTTTCTTCCTTTTCAGTTATTCTTTTTCTTCCTTGTTCTAATTTAACTCAGCTTGCAAAAATGGTACTTATTTATACTATGTTTAAAAATTAATAACATGTCATAATCTTATTTATTTATTGTTTGAATGTTGTTTTAAAAGTGTGAACCACGGAAGCTTGCTTCCGCCAAAGGATAAAAAAAATTTGAAAGGTAATTGCGACTTTTTATCAACACTTTTTTCTTGCAAAGTCAGTGTTGCTATTATAAACTTGCAATTCTGAGAAAAAAAGTCAGACTTCTGAATTTATACCTGCGCAATACTGTTTTTTTTTTATCAGAATTGTGAGCTATATCTCTGAACTGTGAGATCAAATGTCGAAATTGCCTTTTTTTCTTTATTCTGTGGTGGAAACATGCTTCCATAGTGAAAATGCTATGTGGTAGAACGTTTATCTTGACTTCATTACTTCAGTTCCACTTGTACATATTGATCATATTCCTTTGTTCAGTTTACTGGTGTATGAGTTGTTGGTAAATGAGATTATAATTTTTGTTGCATTTGCACACATTATTGCATGTTTCAACTGTGGTGACATTAAATCGTTTTGTGGATCTCGAGTTACCCAATATGGAAATTAAATGTTAAACTGGATATTTAAGTTAAGTTAATTTAAAATTTAGATACAGTAAACAAGTGGATGAATTGTGAGACAAATAATAATGATTCTGCAGTTGCAATTGATTCATTTTAAGGACCCAAAATGTCCACTAGATGGCGTAGCGTATCATTGAACTCACTGCAATAAAAAATAGTGATCACAGTTCAATGAAGTAACCTTTGGTCTCATAAAAGATACAGTTTATGTAATTAATATGTTTATCTATTTTGATAGCAGCAATCTATGCATTTATCTATATAAAATATTGTTTCAACAGGGCAATTTGTGTAAAACATTTATTTTATAGAGCTACACCACATGTAAACTCACTTCTCTTAAGTATTTATGATCCCTAGAGGGGTTAGAAGTGTGAATGTTGAAATATCTGCAATAAAGTAGTAGCTTGAGTATACAACTGATAAGAGTTTTGCACTACATACTGTGTAGCTAGTTATACTCTTGTTTGTTTAATAATCCGCAGCTGTGTTTTTTGAGTCAGAGACCACAAGTGGCCACTAAGAAATAAAACCCGGACATGCATGGTGACTCCACAGGCTGGTGTCAGTCAAATTTCTGAACACACTCTTGTGTCATAACTTTTCCCGTCTGACACAACACGACGTCTTAGAAACTGGACATGATGAACATCTGACATAGGAAGAGTGGGATGATTATCACTTGGATGTGACTTTTCTGATAGATCAAAGGTCAAGACGCACCCAGAATCTCAGGTATGTTCCTAGATGAAGAAACACTTACACACTTATGTTTACCTAAACGGGAACATACCATTCAACAGTTCACACTTAAATTGTTTTTTAAATAAAGTGAATTATAAATACTACAGACTAAGAATAACCCTTAAGAAAACTAAAAGAAAACAGTCTTTTTGAAAGACAGTGTTCCTGCTATTCCCCAAATAGAAAGGTTTGATCAGATTTGACCCCACATTCTGAAAAGAACAGGATAAAATACAAAAAAAACTAACTAAATAATTGAATTTTTAGTATCCTGTTTCTTGACCTTCTAATTGTGTACTGATTTACTTATGTAAGAGTTATGAATTACTCAGAGAATAAATAGTGCCATAATTACACTAAACGTACCTGTTCTTTTGATGAGTCCACGCCAAGAGAACATCAGTCAAACTTGAGAGTGAAGCCGTTCTCATGCGTGCGCGCCGCCGTTAAAGAGCCCTGCGTGCGCGCTCCCCTGCAACTTGCCCCCTCCCCTGTATTTCAACATTGTAGTCAAGTTGTCCACCCCACCACCGCACGCCCACAACCATCTTTTCCGAGTGTGAGCTCAGAACATGGTGGAGCTGCTGGCGAACGCAGCGCCCGGGTAAAGTGCCAACCAGCGGGGTTCAACTTCTACCTGAAGCCGCTCGGCTCTCACCACACCGCCGTTCCCTTCAACAGGCTCGTGCAGACGGGGAGGAGAACCGAGAGCGAACGGAAGAGGACGAAACGCGACACAGCTGCGGTGCGTTCGCCTGGCATGAGCTTGCCCATGAAAAGAGCGGACTTGAATGGAGTTCTGGAGGAACACTAAACGGACAAAGTGGGGATTAAAGAGGCGGATAACGTTGGCGTGGGGTTTTAAGCAATAGAGTGTGAGAACTCAATCTTTCTCTGAACTCCACGAGTGTTGAACTGCCAGCCCGATCAAACGACTTGGGGCCTGGGGGGACGACGACTTTCGTCTTCATTTTGAACACTTTGCATTGAAATGATTTGAGATTACCTCCTAGTAAAAGGGATCACACACACAAACAAGGATATACTTTCCCTCAGCGCACTTTGACTTGTCAGAGCGCCTCGATGTCATCAGTATTTTCTTCTTGGAAGTTGAAGTCTTGAGTGTTATTCGTCTTCTGGAGTTGGCAGACACGCACAGCCGCGCTGCACCCTCACCCCAGTTTGAGCTTGGGAGTGTTTTAATGCGCTTTGAAAGCTGGAATACTCACAGCTGACATCCGGAGTGGGTTTTCAGGAAAGGACGGGGCCCCTCCATGGGAATAGGCCGTCTTCTGACCCTCAACGGGGTAGGAGTGGGCAGTAAGGGGATCTGCCTTGAGTTTTGACGGAAAAACACGGGCAGCTTTTACGTCTTACTGTCAGGCGTTTATTTTTTCCTCAGTTTACGGAATATAAGGACGATTCTCGCTTCTTCCTGATGTTAGAACCTAAGGGAATACATTGTTTGAGATTTTTGAATGAATTTTCTGTTTTGTGACCGTATAAAGGGAAAGGTGGCGCATTTAAAAAAGTTTTCTCTCAGAAACTGGCGCCTTTTTTTATACTCTTTCGATAAACAGCAACCGTTACGTTCGGGGTTTGCTGACTTAAAACTGACATTAATACGAAACCGAGTGCAAGCAATGTGTCAAATCTGGCATTTGGAAATATGAAATATAAACTTGTATTACCTTTGCATGTCATTTGGAAAAGGAAAGTAAATTCAAACATTGTCGAGCATTGGAGAGGGTGTTTGAGGGACAGTGTTGACTGGATTAAAAAACTCATTTAAAAGCGATTCAGAACGCCCTACATGAACTAACCTCGCTAATATTTTTAAAATTTTTATAGATACCTACTTGCTCCTGTGGTGTTGAATTCGTATTTCAAACGATGAGCTCCGAAAAGCAGGATCAAGCGGATGACAGTGCGTCAGCCTCGGCCGCGCGCACGGAGCAAAAGTACACACATGCGCGTTCACGTGCCACCGAGCCATAGAATATAATGGGATCTGAGTGCTGACGTAATCCCAGCACGGATAAGGAACTGCTCAAGAGTCCAAGACGGTCCATCCTCACAGTGAATGCACTTGGAATTTACTTCTGGCTGGACTCTTTTGCAAAAACAGACTGTGCTTTTTGTACTCGCACAAATCTGTGTTAAGTGCCACTTGCTCTGTACTGTCAGCAGTAGGTGATATGTGATAATTAAGTCAATTGTTGTCTCATCGCCATGACATTGCCAGAGCAGCACCAGCCACTGCGTAAGACGGAGGCAAGGTGCGATAGCGAAGGGGGAGCTGTTACGGTGCGGATAACCGACAGCCGTAATCAACAAGTGGGTCCAGACCAAGAGGTCGACATGGGCTCCTCCAAACCTTGCAAATACAGTTTCTCCTCAAGCTGCAGCTCAGGGGAGTTGGGTGTTCCCAGGGCTATGATGACTCATCTGAGAAGTCCGAGGAGAGTCCCGCCGCTGTTTGAGAGGTCTGCAGCACAATGCTGGGACCCCAAGTTTAACTCGCCCATCCTGGAGGAGGCGTGCAGGGAACGTTGCTTCCAGCAGATGCAGAGAAGATTCCGCTACATCCTGTTTTACCTGGCCACCGCTGCGCTCCTCTGGGGGATATACTTTGGGATCAGTAGCGCCAGGTGTGACCCTACAAACTTCCTGGTCCCCGTGGCAGGGTTTCTCGTACTGTGTCTCCTCCTCCTCTGGTTTACATTCTTAAGGCCGTATGCGCGTTTCTACAACCACACATCCTTCCTACTTACAGTGGTCTTGTTTGGGATCACCCTGGCACCTCAAACGCAAACTGCTCACTTTGCCCTTTTTGACGCCCAAAAAGCAATCAATGAGTCACTACTACCTGCTCCATGCATATCACCCGTTGGGACGTTCTCACTCTGTATGGAGGTGCTGCTTTTGTTGTACAGTGTATTGCATTTGCCCCTGTATGTTTCGGTGCTTCTCGGCCTGCTGTATTCTGTCCTCTATGAGGCTTTAGGCTGGCTGCACCTTGCTCAGATGGAAGATAGCTACATAGACTTGAAAGGATCGGACTTGAGCTGGTTTGGTCCGGGTAAAGTCCTGCTGCACCTGTGCGCGCATATCATCGGCATCCAAATATTCATCATGTCCGAAGTGCGCTCTCGGAGTACCTTTCTCAAGGTAGGTCAGGCGATCATGCATGGGAAGGACCTGGAGGTCGAGAAGGCGCTGAAGGAGCGGATGATCCACTCTGTGATGCCGCGGCTGGTGGCGGACGAGCTCATGAAGCAAGGAGATGAGGAAAGTGAGAGCTCTGGGAAACGATACAGCGCAGGTACCTGCTCCGTCGCCACCGCATCTGCCGTGACCTCTTCCAGTCCCAAAAGCAACAAACGTAAGAAGAACTCTATCCCTCGCGGGCAAATCATTTTCAGGCCCTTCAACATGAAGCGCATGGAGCGAGTGAGCATCCTCTTCGCTGATATTGTGGGATTCACCAAAATGAGTGCTAACAAGTCCGCCCCTGCATTGGTAGGACTGCTGAATGACCTCTTTGGTCGCTTTGACCATCTCTGTGAGTTGACCCGCTGCGAGAAGATCAGCACTCTAGGAGATTGCTACTATTGTGTGGCGGGCTGTCCCGAGCCACGCAGCGATCACGCGTACTGCTGTGTGGAAATGGGGCTCGGGATGATCCAGGCCATTGAGCAGTTTTGCCAGGAGACATTGGAGACTGTGGACATGCGTGTCGGCGTGCACACTGGCACAGTGCTCTGCGGTATTCTGGGAATGAAGCGCTTTAAGTTTGACGTTTGGTCCAATGATGTCAACTTGGCCAATCTAATGGAGCAGCTGGGTGTGGCGGGAAAGGTGCACTTGTCGGAGGTCACAGCAAGTTTTTTGGATGACCGTTACGAGAGGGAGGATGGGCGAGTGATGGAACGGGTTGGGCACAGTGTTACTGATCAGCTGAAAGGTAAGACGCATGAATAATATATCAATTTGTGTGTTTTGCTTTTTCTTTATTGAATTGAAAATTAACAAACTTCAGAATGTCTTAGTATTTAGTTTCTCTCGTTGCTTTATTGACAGCACTGCAGCTTCATAAGATCCACAAAACCTGATGATCATGTTATACAGTGTGATTTTTAAAAATGATCCTGATGCCAATTATGTACTAATCCTTGCTTAGATAGGCCTGTGTTAGCTGTGTGCATTTGTGGTGATTTCGTCAAGAATAATGTATAGGCTAAACTTGTGTTTTTGAGGTTTTTTTTTTTTTAAATGATTAAAAGAGCATCTTGTGCTTCATTGAAAGCAGAAACACGTAACATGATACCACAAATTTACTTAAATATCCCAAATATTTCTTAACACTTCCTTTACATTTTTCTAAATCTTAAAGCTCTTTATTTTTCAGGTTTAATTTTCATTTTAAGTCCCTGATTTTCAACATCAGACTTTTGGACTTTATGCCAGTTATGTACTAATGCTTGCTTGGATATGTTAGCTGTGTGCATTTGTGGTGTTTCTGTCCTTTTACCGACTGCTGTTACCAAGCTTTCCGGTGATGATGGAGAAAGATGATGGTCTTTTATTGTGCACCTTGTAGTCATGTCCTCTCAGGACTCTGTACAAAGGGCTGCAACTCTTTGTCTAGTTTTATTGCACCCTCATATAATATCGTTAGTAACTTAGCTGTAGAAAAACTGGAAAATTATGATTGTTTTTGACATTTACTGCAGTCTGTAGCATATCCTCTCAGGACTCTGTATAAAGGGCTCCAACCACGCTCCAAAATTACACCTGCCAACTGCCAAATGCTAAAAAGTTGCTTTGTTGTGTAATTCAAACCAGTTCGTTTCTATTAGTAATTGAAGTGTAATTATTATATTAGCTAAATTATAAGAATGAAAATAAACATGTTGTATATTATGCTCAAATATTTGTATTGATAAAAAAACTAAAAACAACAAAAATTACAGTTTGTAATATCTAAATATCCTGTCAATTTTTGACCCCAGTTACAGAGCTTTTATTGCTCCCTTATATAATCTGATTTGTAACTTAACTCTAGACTGCCATTGAAGGCTCGTTGTTGTTGTTCATCTGTAGCTTTACTGTATTGCTGTTGTAGCTCTTTTATTGTAGCCTCCCTTTGACACAGTCGCCACGCATTCACACTTCTGCTTTCTCAACTGCATCAGTGGCTGTATGAACGGCCGCATCCAGCAGAGCTGTTGATTTAAAGTTGTAGTGACACACAAACAGAGGTTTCTATTTTCTCTTTTTCCTTGTCCTTCTCTCGGGCCTCTGTGCTGCCCATGTCTTTAATCTGAACCCTGATTTTGTTCCCTAACTGAACCTCTCTGGATCTCCTCCCTCTTTATCAGCTATATCACTTCAGGCAGCTATAGTGATCGACTAATGGAAATGAATCATGACACTGTAAACACCGTGTGTCATCTTTGTGGTCTCCAAAATGTATCTTGTATTTGTTGCAGCATGTTTAGATCGGTTCTTCACAGATGATGAAGTCTGCTGAGAATTAGTAAAATCGAAGTAGCGATTGGGGGGTCGCTTTAGTGCACTTGTTGAAGTCCATTCCAGTTCAGGCGTATCTCAAGCTCATAGTAGATTGTTCTGTGCCATAAAGTTGTAATGAAGTAAAGCTGGTGTTTGCTTTGAAGTGATGGACCAGGCGGTCTCGCAACTGGCCCTTTGCCCCGGTGCCAGTCATCACCCCAAGTGACTGTCTGATTGCGGTGGGTGGGTACGAACAATGACACTCTAGTAGCCCAGATGTGTGAGAGATGCGTCACTGTCTGTCTCACTGCGAGCGTTTCTATTTCCAGCGTTTCCGCTGGTCGGTACCTGGCTGTGGTCTGACCCCGCTGTACACCCTTAATGTTTGTTTTTGGTTTTCAGACAGACTAGACACAATCTATGAAAGTATTTTTAGTATGTTCCGTGGTTAGAAGCCCATGATACCAATAATGGTAATGATGATGATGATAATAATAATAATAATAATAATAATAATAATAAAATAAAATAACAATAGTGTATTATAATTTTAATAATTATTTAAAATAATCATAATTAATTATTATTATTTTAATAATTATTATTTAAAATAACAACAACAATAATTTATAATAATAATAATTATTTAAAATAATGATAACAATAATTTATTATTATTATTTTAATAATTATTTATAACAATAATAATAAAAATAATATTTATTATTATTTTAAACGATTATTAATAAAAATTACAATATTAATATTGGTGTTATTGTTGCCTTTTAATTTTTTTCACAATTACTCATGCTTGTCAAATTGCCAACTGTCACTGAGAATGAATAAGTTCCAGCCATTTTGTTACTGCAAATCGCTGTCTGTGTGCCCAAAACTAATAATGTTCAAGATATTTTTTTAGAATGTTTGTATTTTTATGTTTAGTGTAATTTTTGGGGTTAGTATTTTTATGTTTTTGAAAGTCTCTTATGTTCATCAAGGCTGGATTTATCTGATAAAAAATACAGTAAAAAACTGTAATATTGTGAAATATTATTACAATTTTAAATAACTATTTTCTATTTGAATATATTTTAAAGTATAATTTATTCCTGTGATGAAGCTGAATTTTCAGCATCATTACTCCAGTCTTCAGTGTCACATGATTCTTCAGAAATCATTCTGATATGCTGATTTGCTGCTTTGATTAACATTTATTATAATCAATGTTTAGAATAGCTCTACTGTGTGTGTGTGTTTTTCTTCAGGATTCTTTGCTAAATAGGACAACAAATATTTGAAATGGAAATCATTTTGTATAATTAAAATGTCTTTATTCTTACTTTTGATAAATTTAATGCATCCTTACTGGTTAAAAGTATTCATTTCTTAATAAATAATAAAAAAAAAAATACTGACCTCAATCTTTTGAATTGTTGTGTATGCTTGGCTTTGCGTTTGTTTGCAGGTGCGCTTTCATATTTGCATGTGTGTAATTCAGTTATAATCTGTTCTACCGGTGTTGCCACACTGTGAAACAAACAGAGCTGGTAAATTATCACTGCGGAACATTGAGTTTAATTACAAGCCTATTACATTGGTGTTTATTTCCTCCTTCCTGTTTCACTTTTTTTTATATGTGATCCTGCAGTCAACAGTAGTACCCAGACACAGAGTACTAATTTTTTTTAAGTTGTCTGATGTTAGTCTACCATATTTCCCTCTGTAAATGGTGGTGGCGGCAGAAGTGGCTGGAGGGGCATCCAATACATGTTCCCAGGGGCCTTGTGGGACAGAGATCTGGCCCTGGTCAACACAACTATATGAAGAAAGACTAAGATGTATTTTGAGGGTGCTGACAGAGCTGGGTTTGAAATTCATGGAGTCTCTGGAATATTCACATTTTTCACATTTACATTGATTTTTAAAATGCTTTTTATTTGGCCATTAAGTTAAGAACTACAAATCTTAAACATTTACTGCTCTTTGTTGTCTTGAAAGTATGAAAGCTTTAGGATGGACATAAAACTTTAACTCTGTAAAGTCTGGTGTATGAACTAATAGTCGTACAGTTACGTGCTGAAAAGGTATAAATGATCAATCAGATGACAGAAGGCATGAAGTAGATTGTGGACAACAGGTTTTTCAGCAAAGTTTTGATCATGTTGATAATTTAGAGTCCTTAATGTGCATATCAAATATGATGCATGAATCATATTTGAATGCTTGCATATCAAAAAATCTTTTGAGACATATTTAGAATTAGAATTATTGGATGACATTATAGGACTCTAGCCTATTTAAAGGGATAGCCCATCCAAAAATGAAAATCATTTACTCACCCTCAAGTTGTTCCAAACCTGTATGAATTTCTTTCTTCTGTTGAACACAAAATAAGATATTTTGAAGAATGTTGAAAAATGGTAAAAAATCCTATGGAAGTCAGTGGCTACCCTCAACTATTTTTCATTTTTGTTTGTACTATCACTTTAAGGACTACAGTGCAGTCAGCAAGGTTTAGCAATATTTGAATAATTCAAAATACAATAGTGTAATGATCACTTATTCTTTTATATATTTTAACAAGTACAGGTCAGAATAAGTATGCTTTTTCATTACATAAATATATGCTGAATGATAACGGAACGTCATTTCACCCATATTTGGACATTTTCACAAATTATTTGAAACATTAGAGTGGACACTTTACGTACATTTTAATATGCTTTCTATGTATATAAAATCACTTTCACAAATTTAATTTAATGCAGTGCGGACACCAAAATGGGACGTCTACGATATATATGCTTATATAGTAACTAAATATTGCTGGTTATGTTAGGTTTAGTGTGACTAGATAATTTTTTACAGCATTTTACTTTTATCAAAATTGTGGTTCCTCTGATGAAGGTTAAAAAGTAGTGCTGTCAAACTATATGTGTGTACTCTGCATATTTATTATGTATATATAAAGACACACACATACAGTATATATATTGGAAATATTTAAATGTATATATTTATATTCTGAATTTATATTATATGTAAATATATGTAATATAAACATAACATTTTCTTAGATATATGCATGTGTGTGTGTTTATAAATACATAATATACACAGTACACAAACACATTCTGTTAACAAAAACTTTTGGATGCGATTAACCGCACTATTAAAAATATTTAAATTCTAAAATGTATAGTTATCTTGAATGGCCCGTATTGCGGTGTGTGTGTATATGTTTTTTGTAAAGCTATATGAGCAAGCCATACTCCCAGTGTAAGTTGTGTTGGTGGAGCAGATGGGAGTGTGTTCTTGTAGATAAGGAGCCCAACCCTGCTCACACACATGGACACACTCATGCCAGGAGATATAGACGACGAGCTCTTTATATGGGAAAAAAATTCCCTTCCTCCATTTAGTCGTATAGACGTGTAAACAGTTATATTTTTGCATAGTTTTTGTGTCACATGCATATACTCTCAATGTATACATTGAGGGCACAGAGTTTGAGCTGGAGTCATTGAATGCTAATGTCATGGAAGACTCTATGTTGTCTGTCTTCATTCTTCTCTTTCTCGTGCCGCGTTGTTAATCTGAGGTCATGAGTCTGGTTGAGATGGGCAGGTTTGTCCAGTCGGTCGAGAAACTTCAACCACAAAACACACGTATGCGGGTGCAGATACACACAGCCGTCCATTAAGACATCCATTATGTCTTGGTTGTGATTTACGAGGTGTAAAAGACATTTTTGACATGAATTTGAAATCACTAAAGAAGCGAGCAAGTAAACTCACAGCTGGCTCGTCTTTACCAAAATGAGTTTGTTCTATGTATAGAAGACGTTTGGAATAGAAAACCAGCTTGCTATGTATTGCTGACTGTTTTTGAATATATTTTTAGGCTTTTTTGCCTTTATTTAGACAGGACAGTAGGAGGGCAGACAAGAAAATCATGAGAAAGGAGAGAAGGCAGTTGGACCGGGACGTAGAGCTGGGCCTAAAATTGCACTATTCTTTTTACTTTTTTAACTACATGACTTTATTATATTGCATGTTTAATTCAGTGAGTGGCATCCCCATGTAATCCTGTAGCTCAAACAGTAGAGCACGATGCAAGCAACACCAAGGTCATTGGTTCAATTCTCAGGGAAAGCAGGAACTGAAAAAATGTTGAAAAGTGAATGAAGTGAAAGTCTCCTTGGATAAAAGTGTCTGCTAAATACATAAATATAATGTTATGTTATATTTCAAATCAAATTTTGTTCAAAATCAGCCAAAGTATGTCTTAGCGCAAGCATTCTTTTAGTATTTTAAGAATATTTATTAATATTTTGAATTTAAATTTTTATATTTTTGATGTGCTTTTTCATTTAAATTAGTTTTTTTGTATAAATTCCTATTAAGCTTTAATTTTATTTCAATTTTAGTAATTTAGTTTTATTTCACTTAGTTTCCAAAGCAACATTTCTTAAATTCATTTAATAGTTACATATTTGAGATTTTAATTAAAAAAAGTAATATTTAATAGTTTTAGTTTTGGTTCAAAATAGTTTTTTCCATTCTAATTAAATAATGTCGATCTAGTTGTTCAGTCATTTGGACGAGGAAGGTCAAAAGCCCACTGCATTATGGGTTACAGTATTCCTCAGTATTAGTATCCTCTGTTATAAAAAAAGCACATCTCTGCTAATGTAGATACTAAGCTGAAAGCTTACATTAGTCACTCAGTATTAGGGAAACGATTCACTCAACTTACGATTCGATTCACAATAAAAAAAAAAAAAAATTTTTACAAAATGAGATTTAAGATAAATTAAATGTGTCCTTTTATTATTGCTTGGACAAAATGCAGCACTTTTTTTTTTGTGAAATTGAAATATAATTCTATAATAATATACTAATATAGCACTTGCATATTAATGCTCTTTTGTTGGTTTTGATTGCTCCTATTCTCCTAATTTGTGAGTTGCTTTGGATAAAAGCCTCTGCTAAATAACAAAATGTAAATGTGAATAACAAAACTAAATTGAAATTGTAAAACAAGCGCCAAATCAACTAACAAAAAAAAAAAAAATTCTTCATATAAACAAAATAAGGCTTTGTCTGTGCTCTTTCCATTTAAAATGAGAGGCAGCCACTGCATTTTAATCATGATCCAAACAAAGATGCTGCATACATGCAACACGAGCAGTTTATAATCCAATTTAGATTGTATAATCTCGTTTGAACTGCGCAGAGCTTAGAGAGTAGAGCCTGGTTTACTCGCCGCGTAAGCAGGAGTGCGAAGGTGTGCGTGGCAAAAATTACACGAATATTGAGGAAAAGATGGATGCTTTTCAACCTAAAGTAAAGTAAAAGACCGCTTCTTAAACCAAATGTGAACATGTTGGTATTCTTGTGGGGGGAAAAAAACATGCAAGCATTGTCATCGACAGCAAGTTTAGTTTTACCTTTCTTTTTGTTTTCATTTTGAAAAGCTTGTTATTTTAGCTGTGTACCTCACGTCATGCTAAGGAGGCTTTCTTTTATTTATCTTTTTATTTGATTCCTCAGTGTTTGCTAAACATTCTGCAATTTATTAGTCGGTATAACACAGCATGTGCTGTATGCCATGCCTTATCTTATTTATTTTTTTGTTAATAAACGTTTTGTAAGCTAGTTTGTCATTGTATATTACTGTTTTGTCGTTGTGCTTTTTAATTAAGAATAACAATGAAACCAGCTTTTGTTTTTGTCTTAAAATGTGAAAGGTGTATGGATGTATATAAGTAAAACAGACAATTATCATTTCTTGTAAACCATGAAAAGATTCGAAAGTGAAAGCATCCAAAGCCCATGGCTTATAACATAGCAAAAGAGGAACTCCCAGTCTGGTGTAGACATGGTGTAAGGTTAAAGTAGTGGCCACATTTACCATGCATTCACACCGCCACCGGCGAGAGCGTCAAAATTCGCTTTGACCGCCCTGTCAACAACGCTGTACAAAGATTCGTGGATGCTCTGACGATTGAACGCTTGGTCTTGTATTTAAAGGAGCCGCAAAGGAAACAAGCATGTTGATCTTGTGCAGCCTGACCACAAGTAACGTTAGGGTATAGGTTAAACTCAGGAAATATTTTAAATGTAAGAAATTGATCGATGGAAAGAACTTAAAGGTATCGTAGGTGATTGTCTTCAGAAACATTTTTTGTTATTCTGGTTGAAAGTCTCTTCACATCCTGATAGCAATCATTAAGTT
>JAUZSZ010000139.1:16402934-16416030 GCA_034780575.1 Labeobarbus marequensis
AAACCCGAAAACCCTGCTCCAACAATGAACTGTGTTCCAATTATACACTTATTTTCACATAGCTATGAGAAGCGTTAAACATGGACGGTGTGGAATAAAGGTAAATTATGTTTAAAATAATGCGTTTTTAAAAAAACAAAGCATTAACATGTTAGACTGCACCCCATAAACACAATCAAGGATAGAAAAAAAAAAAGTCAACCACCCCTTAAAAAAACTATTTCTAGTTAATTAAATATTTTAGAAACAAGTATAACATGAAAATGTACAATATCATTCAAAAGTCTGGGTTCATAAGATTTTTAATATTCTTGAAAGGTGGCCAGGTTTAATTTATTTGATCAAAAATAAAATAAAATATAATAAAATATAATAAAATAAAATAAAATAAAATAAATAAATAAAAATAGTTAGTAAAAATATAAAATTGTAACTATTATTACAATTTAAAATAACTTTTAAAATCTTTCTTTAGAAAAGAAAGAACCCCCCCCCCACACTTTTGTATATTTACTATGCAAATTCCATTTTGGGGGGGATTTCCATGACCTTTCAAGGCCTTTTAAAATTAATTTTAAAAAATTGTAAAAATTAAAACTTCAATTAATGGAATTTTTTCATAGTACCAAAAAGAATAGACTGTGTGGTGCTTATGAGTGAACATTAACATAGCTTCTTCCCATGAAGTGCATTTCATACAGTTTACATCTGAAGTTCGAAGGCAGCTCACTAGGATTTTGTGTGTACCTGAAGCTCTAGTTGACAGAGCCGGTGTGGTCCAGGCTGAGGTATGACAGCGTCCAGCCGAGATCTGCCTGATGTTCTTGCCCTGTAGAGCAGTAACCAGAGTGGGCTCTTTGACAGGATTGGAATGGCCCAGACCCAGCTGCAATGAGGACAAATGCTTAACTAAATATTCACCCAATTATAAACATCATTAAACATCATTGCCATTTCAGCTGACTGTACCTGGGCCTCACAGTTGCAACCCCATGCATACACATCTCCAGTGTTGGATAAAGCAAGGATGTGCTCGCAGCCCACAGCGATGTCCTCAATGAAGACCCCCTCCAAAGCGGGAATGACCTGCGGCCGGTTGTGATTCTTCAGCATGGAGTCCGGCAGACCTATCAGACGCTCTTTGAAAACATAATATAAAGGCAATATATGCAATATAAAGGCTGTGAAAAACACAAAATATCTCATTCTTTTGTGAAAAACACCAGGTCTACCTTGGCCGAATGTGTAAACGTGTCCATCTTTGGCCAGAACCACTGAGAAATGCGTTCCACATCCAACCTTTTTAATGCCTTTATTGCAAAGAGCCTCCACTTTCTGCCAATGAACAGATACACAGGACAATCAGCCAATGAAAAAAACAGTTTGGGTTCAGTAAGACTTTTTTGTTCATTAAGGATGCATTAAACTCCTCAAAAGTGACCATAAAAAGACATTTATAATGTTAAAAAGCATTCAAATACATGTTTTGTCAACATTGATAATAATAAGAATGTTTCTTGAGCAGTAAATCAACATATTAGAATGATTTCTGAAGGATCATGTGAAACTGAAGACTGAAGTAATGATACTGAAAATTCAGCTTTGCATCACAGAAATAAATTATATTTAAAAAAATATTCAAATAGAAAACAGTTATTTTAAATTGTAATAATATTTCACATTATTACTGTTTTTACTGTATTTTTGGTCAAATAAATGCAGCCTTGGTGGCCATAATATTCACCGTTCTTTGAACAATAATGTACCTGATGATCAGCCAATGAGAAGATCTATCAGTAAAACTGTACCTGTGGGTAGCATTTCACTGTACATGGTCCAATACCCAGTTTACCATAATCGCCGTCTCCAAAAGCCCACACGGTCAGGCCGTCTGATGACAGGACCAAAGTATGATTGATACCACATGACACCTAAACACGACAGAAAAGGTCATCTTCACTCATCACGCACTGGTCAAAAGTCATATACGCACATTAGAATCAAAGTCGAAACAAAGAAGAAGCACCTGTCCAATGTGGTACCCATCCAGTGCTGTAACTCTCTCTGGGACCATCTTGTTCGAAGTTGACCTTTGACCCAATCGTCCAGAATCTCCACTGCCAAAGGTGAAGAGTTTTCCGTCCGCTGTGATGACGGCTGAGTGTTTGAACCCACACGTCAGCTGAAAGAGGGAAATGATGTTGAAATGAAACCAGGATCATGTGATGGTTTTGGTGATTTTCTTGGACAGAAATTTCCTTTACCTGTACAACTTCCTCTCCCTGCAGAGCCTCGATTTGTTTGGGTCGCCTTTGCCTTTCACTGTTCCCATGGCCGAGTTTCCCATAATCCCCATCACCCCAGCTGAACACCTCTCCGGTCTCAGTGAGAGCCAATGAGTGCCCATCAGACCCGTATGCTGTCACCAGCTGTATCACTACATAACCTATTAAGGAAAAACAAAATTGTGTAGTAGATGCAGTATATATTTCATGCATTTTTATATTGAGTTAAAGTTTAGAGAATACTATTACTACTACTACTATTAATAATAATAATAATAATATCATCGCCACAATATCAATAAAATCCCAACCTATTAAAAATAAATAAATAAGAATAATAATAATGATAATAATAATATAAATACAATCACAACCTAATATACCCTTATCAATAAATCATTAAAGGGGTGGTTAATTGCGATTTCACATTTTTAACGTTAGTTAGTGTGTAATGTTGCTGTTTGAGCATAAACAATATCTGCAAAGTTGCGGCGCTGAAAGTTCAATGCAAACGGAGATATCGTCTTTTAAAATTCTGACAGTTTAATGCCTACAAAAATGGCTGGTATGGACTACAACGAGTTACTTCCCGGGTCCATTATGTCACAAACCCAGATAAACCCCGCCCCCGGGAACACGCCGCAAAGGGGGCGAGGCCATGTTGTGCTGCTTTAGAGAAGAGGAAGAGAAAACAAGCGGTGCACGTAAAAATCTATTCATATATGAATCGCGATGAATTCTAACAATTCTAATGGATTCTAATTCTAATTATTTTTCAAATTATGTTTTAAATAATCATGTTTAATAGCGGAATCCCTGGTTAAAAAATTACATTACCCATGATGCTGTAAAGAAAAGTCACAGTGAGCAAATGAGCGCTGAGCTCCGCCCACTCCCATGAAGCCACACAAATAACGTAATCAACTCGGCCACGCTCTCAAAACACGTAAATATTTTTGAATATATTGACAATGGTTCATGGGATTGTAGTTCTTTATAATTAAAGCTGTTAAGTACACAGTCTTGCACCTTTGTGAACAATTTTCAAATGGTTGGTTTGGTTCATGGCCTAACAAAGACATTTTTAAATCCCTATGGGGAAAATAAATGGGGAAAATGCCACTGAAAAAGTGGATGGGCACTAATGTACTCTATTTCTACGTTTTTTCATTTTACAGTCACACTAAAACACTGTTATTAAACTAGCCTTTTTCACTCATTTCACTGACATATTACTGTGAACTTACTGTGTTTTTCATTACGATAGTGCCTCTGACTGATTTTAAAAGCTTATTTTTTTAGGACAACAATTTGGCCAGGATTTGTGTAATAGTTCAAGCACAAGTGAGGTTTTATTGATCATTCTGCAACAGGATTGCCCTTCGGTTCTTCAGTTCCCATTTATAAACCCAAATAGACCAGAACTACAAGTAATTTTGCTTGAATCCTTTACATCATGAGATATACTGGCTAGATTATCTACTGTGAGGTCTCTCTCCACATGAGGGTTTATTTGATTTAGACCCCAGGGCTTCCTTTTATGCTGAATTTGGCGAATTAGCGCAACATTTACATCATTGGTAGCGCTGACAGTATGTGACTAGTGAAGCATGTTAAAACTCTGAAGTATTTGTTCTGGCTTTTGTTCTGGCTCACTCAAGCAGCGCTAAAAAGACAAAATGGAGTTTCTCACTGATAAACAGATGTTCTTTTAGGAATGTGATGGGTCATATGCAGAAGTATTATTTCAGTAATCATCACTGTTTTAACTGCTGATTGTGTTTTAAGGGCCACAGCTGGTTTTTGTCTCTCAAGGCACTTAAAACTGTCGTTAGCCTTCATATCTGGAGATTTTCGCTAATTTGGTGTCCTTTTACCTGCAGTTATGATAAATTATGCTTTCAGACTCTTTTGATCTTACTAAATGCTTTTATTCCTGGTAATTCATATAGATAAGTCCACATTTGCATTTGCCATCTTTCTCATCATACCTCCATCTCGTTCTCCCCTTTTTTGACCCCTGGTTTCCTTCGTTGTATTTACTCAGCTGCCGCGTGGAGACTTTGAAGCCCACAGGCCTTCAGTGAGTCTCTTAAACAACATCAGTTGCCATTTATTCTCAGAATAAGCCCTGGTTTATTATGTTAACACCTACAAAGTGTTTTTAACCAAACCCCCTCACTCACCTCCAGCTGGATCTGTTCTGCGCACATGTGTGGATGATGTTCGACTTGGCTGCTCTAGGGCATCTTTACCAGCTCCTCCGCCGACTGCTGAGGATCTTGGGTCACACTCTTTGGTTTGCATAATGGTTGCCCCAATGGCGTCTCTGATTTTTGGGTAGTGGAAAGGTAAGCAGGGTTTTCGTCTGCGGAGCTGTAGACTCCTGAAAATAAACTTTGAAATGGCTGTTAGTGCAGTAGTGCTTCAGGGAACCTGTATTATTTTATAGAGGTATTCTACATCCCTAAGACATGTTTTACATGCACATACTGGAGTTATTAGTGGTGTTTTATGCTGTTTTATACCCATTTTTACTTACAATATTGCAAATAATATTATAAATAATAATAATAATAATAATTATTATTATTATTATTATATAATATATAATTATGAAATTATTACAGTTTCAAATACTTTTAGGAAAATGTTTTCTATTAAGTTGACAATTTTGTGAAATTTGTCTATAAAAATTTTGGGAAAATGTGAAAATTTTCTATAAAAATAATTAATTTTCATTAATTTCTACGAATTTTGTGATTTACAACCAGTAATTTTGAATGGAAATATTATACATTCTTATTGAAATAAGTTTGGTAATTTAGTTGTTTTGTTTCATCTTTGTTTATTTTTGTTTTGTTTGCTTTGTTCTATTGTTTGCTTAGATTTTGTTTCGTTTCCTTTTGTTTGTTGTTTTGTTTCATTTTCTGTTTGCTTTGTTTTATTGCTGTTGTTTTTTTTTGTTTTTGTTTTTGCTGTTTTGTTGTTGTTATTTGCCTTGTTTTATTGTTTGCTTTTTGTTGATTGCATTGTTTTATTGTTTTGTTTAATTTTCTTGTTTTAGTTTTTGCTTTTTTGTTTTTGTTTTGTTGTTTGAGTTGTTTCTGCTGTGTTTTCTTGGTTGTTGTTTGCCCTGTTGTATTGTTGCTAGTTTGTTGTTTGCTTTGTTTTATTCTTTGCTTTGTTTTGCTGTTTTTTTGTAGTTGTTTTTGTTTGCCTTGTTTCATTGTTTGCTTTTTTGTTTTGTTGTTTTCTTTGTTTTATTGTTTTCTTTTTTATTGTGGACTTTGTTTTTTGGTTGTTTGCCTTGTTTTATTGTTTTGTTTCATTTTTTGCTTTTTTTTGCCTATTTTGTTTTTTTGTTTTTTTGTTTGCCTTGTTTTATTGTTTGCTTTTTTGTTTTGTTGTTTGCTTTGTTTTTTATTTTTAATTTTTATTTTGTTCTACTCTGAACATTTGTGGCCCCACAGTGTGAAAAACTCTGTTCTCAGTGATCAGACTTGTTTGGATTTCACCCTAATAACTGCACAGCAACACCCTCGCAACCACCCAGAATGTGTTATAATGAAGGTTGTGAGTTTTGCACAGCCAAGCAATACTCACATTTTTCTTTGTTTGGTACCATTGTGCTGATGGCAGTGAAAATGCCAAAGTTTATAGTAAATAAGACTATATTGAACAAGTGCACCCCACACTGAGAGACTGATGCCCAACTGTTAGACTAATAAACATTTTGCCTGGCCTTCGACAAGTCAAACAGGAATCAGAACCTCCTTTTTCACTCACAACACAAATGCAAGCAAAACAATCCTCCCAATAGTTCTGCACTGTCCTAACGTACTCCACTGTACGGCTGTTGATCGGTTCATTTTAAGGACAAATTTATAAACTGGGAGTAGCACCACTTTTTTTCAGTGTAATATACACCATCAATAATGTTTACGCAAACCTTTATCCTGAATTTGATTTCGAATTATCCATTCAATAACTCAGCAGATAAAGGCCTCTTTGTTAGCCCACTGTTGTGGTAGTGGGCCGAACAGGGTTTGTATATGAAACATATGGACCTGTAATGAAATTCATCCCTTCACAGTGTCAGTTTATAACCCCGCGGGTCAAATATTTGCATGTAACAGGCTTTGGTGCGTAAAATTATTTCAGAATAAATCAAGTACACAAAACTATGGAACCTGTTTCCACCACTGAATAAAAAAAGTTAATTGCAACTTTTCATCTCGCAATGTTCTTGTGAGTTTACATGTCACAATTCTGACTTTTTCCTCAGAATTACATGATATAAACTCACTCACAATTCTGACTTTTTTACTTAGAATTCTGAGAACATAGTCTGATTTCTACTCAGAATTGGAGTTTATATCTCACATTTCTGAGAAATAAAAAGTCACAACCCTTTTTTATTTTTTATTCAGTGGCGGAAAACGTACAATTGACTCACAATAGAGTTTGATGTTTAGCATGTTGCGCTAACAATACCTATAAGCATAAAAATACATAAACACAAAAAAATAAAAACTGTGAAATACCCAAATTTGAAATACATGTAACTTTTTAAGGATTCCCCCCCACTCCCAACTTGTTACACTCGTGGTGTTCTTGGAAATGACTGGCCTACAAAAAATAGCTTGTTAATCTCTCATTATGCTATATTATCACCAATTCTTGGATTCAGTCTTTTATCAACTTGTTTTCTTTCAATTAGCATATAGGTCTTGTGTTTCTTTTTGGAAGCTGACAGAAAGATTGAATACAGATGTGGTGATAATATGAAGTAATGAGAGATTTACAAGTAATTTTTAAAAGACTGCTCCTCTTTTTAACCCAGGACACCAAGTTTGGTAAAGGATTTTCAGGGATTAAAAGGAAACATAATGTATCTTTTAAAAAATGCTGTCTGTAATAGTGTAATTTTGTAGGCAGCTCACAAGGTTTTGGAACAGAAGTGTAGTATAAATATAACTTATGCATTTGAGCACTGAATTTTATTCTTGCATTTCTGCACAACACATTTTTTTCACTTCACATCATGTCATCACTAGTTTCTTTTCGCTATTGAGAACTGAAGCTTGTTTTGGTGATTGTTCTGGTGAACTATGTGACAAGTGAACCTTAACTCATCTGTGTTATTGCTGTTTTACATTGTTTAATGTAAGCCATGCAATATATCCTGCTGAAAATGCATTTTTATATATATATTCATTTTGTTTTGAGTGTAAATACTCCGTTCGATTCCTTTCGTTTCCTATGAACTTGCGTGTACCCCTGTTAAATTTATTCCTTTATAGCTGAAAAGGGCTTTTCAATACCGCCTCGCCTCTAAAATAAACAAGTCTTTCTGTTCATAATAAAAGGACATTTCATCTCAATTAAAATAAGCCCCGAGACTTACCACCAGCAGTTAATTTAATGTGACACGTCCTTGGTGAATACTTAAAACGCAGCTCACATCTGGAATACTCATAACTGCTCTAGGAAGAATCGCATTTGTGCTATTGAACAGATGATTTAAACACATTTCTACTTTTAGAATGGTGCAAACAATCATGCGGTCATAAACAGATGGCTTTATTTTATGTTAAAGGTTAAATGCCTGTTAAGAGATAATTTAATTGCTTGTCCGTTTTAAGAGATAATTTAAGTCAATGCAAATAGTGTAAACTTTGGAGAACTTTAGAGTAATTTTTTGGCAGAACATGACAGGATACTAATAAACAAAACGCATTCCAAGTAACCAAAATTAGTCCCCCAGAGCATCATTAGAAAGAAAAACTGACTTTCAGAAAGCTTCTCCTGAATTTGCAGATCAAGCCAACAAAATTAGATGTGAAACTGAGATGTCCTTGATCAGACACAGTTTATAAAAAAATACAGAAATCTGTTGCTATGATTCACTTTCTAAAAGCAGCAGTTTTGTACTGTTTTGAGTATTTTTTTTAGTATTGAGTATTTTTTGATAATTACTTTTGCAAAATATTTTTTGCTACCAACTTAAGCTTAAGTTTTTATATTGTACATTTTAAAATATTTTTTTAAATAATTTCTCTAAATTTAAGAATGATTATAAATAATATCTCATGATTTCCAACCAGTATTGAATGAAATGATAATAATTTTGTTATTAAATAAATCAAGTAAGGTTACTTATATATTTATTTGTTACTTTTATTGATTTATTTTTTGATGGGTTTTTATTGTTTCCTTTTTGTTATTGTTTATTTTTTTATTTTATTTTATTATTATTTTTTTGTGTCGTTTTCTTTGTTTTGTTTCATTTATTATTGTTCGCTTTGTTTTGCTGTTCGTTTTTTAATGTTTTCTTTGTTTCATGGTTTTGTTTATTTTTTGCTTAATTTTTTTTGTGTTTCTTTGTTTTGTTGTTTGCTTTTTTATCGTATTGTTTAATTTTTTATTGTTTACTTTGTTTTGCTGTTTGTTTTTGTTTTAACGTTTTCTTTGTTTTATGGTTTTGTTTTGTTATTGTTTAATGTTTGTTTTTGTTTCTTTGTTTTTTGTTGTTACTTTACTTTTTGCTAAATAATTTTTTTTTTGTACACAATTTTTTGAGGATTATATATTTTTTTCAAGATATAAACAAGATCTTCAAGATATATATTCTCCAGAACAGGCCATAATATATATTTTGGACAGAATATCTTCAAATAGGACTTACAAATCTGATACTCCTATGGTCAAAACTGCCACATCCCACTGTATTCCTCTGTTTGGGTTCAGCACTCAGTGTCCCTCTCCTCTCACTCCCATTGGGTCGTCTGTGGTCTGACTGATGGGGGGTTAAGGAAGATTTTCCTAGAAGAGAAAGCATATTTTCCCCATGTTTACAGCTATTTGATGTCCAGAACAGAATCTCGGGTCTCCAGCTAATATCCAATGGCGTCCGTCTCTCTCGAGTCCAAAGTCAAGTCATTTGACCTCTCTACTGTAGACTGACCCTGGGCAACTATCCTCAGCTACAGTGTGTGGCCATTTTTGACATGCTTCAATATATGGCGTCCAAAATTCCTGTAACAACTATGAGAACCACTTTAAAAAATTTCTATTCATTAAAGACAAAACGAAATCACAATTTACCTATTTTTCTTTCATTAAAAATATCATTGTTTATTATGATTAGGACCTTAATGTGCATTACTTTATTGGTAGATCATCAGCCTTCATTATTTTGAAGAAATACTTTTTTAAGATCCAGAGGAATAAATAATCCTAAATCCCTATTTTCCCTCAAAGAAATATCTCATTATGAAGTAATCTAAAATAGTCAGTATACATTGCCTAAAATTAGTAACCTAGATTACACCTAGATAACCTAGATTACTAACTACAGTTTTCATCATGTAATCTGTAATCAGTAATTGACTACAATTTGTAACCAATCTATCCAGCCCTGGATTACATTTATATGTATGACAACATCTTATATAGAAATCCTTTTTTAATTTAGTTATGTGTAATGGTGCTTCGTTAGCAGAGTTAACTAGCCATACTGTACATTATCAAAACAGCCACCACTCACATAGGTAAGTTTGATAACACTGTCTTATGCAAATATGATCTTATAACATAAAGAACAGTACTGTAACTATTAGGAGTGATATAGCTCAAAACAAACATCCAAGAGCTAACTTTGTGTGGTTTTGAACATGTTCGGATATAATCCAAGTATATCAATGATAATGCCAAATATTGGTTATTAAGGTGCAGATTAAGATCATGTCATTTTCATCTAAATACTATAATTATGGCAAAATTTAAGATAGCTATATATAAAATGATGGCTATCAAACTGGTGATCATGTTCTGGCATAAAATATCTCATATTTAACTGAAGCCTTGTGAGTTTTCCAGGCAATCTTGTCATCTACTTAATTCATCAACATGATTTACTGTAGCTGGATATGACTGTGTATGGTCATAGAGAGGTTTGCGTCTTTGTTATGGGAGTGCCAGTGGTACCCGGTGGGCCGTTGACTCTGATGTGACTGGTCAAAGTTGAAGATAAATGTCCAGAGGTCAGAGCTCTCTGTCTCTTTGACACAGCCTTGTGTTTATGGTCCCAGGATAGTGATGAAACCATGCCAAGCGGTTCTGCGAACATAGAGACCAATGCAGTCACACAGCATCAGTCCCAAAGAACTCACTGACATTAGCCACAACTTTCTGTTACACCGCTTTTACCTTGCTAATAACAACAACAACAACAAAAACCTCCTGGAAAATCCTACTGGGCTTTGAAACTGGTTACCAACTGACCTGGTTAGCTGATTCAGTTTGGTTCAATTTAGTCATTAACTAGTCCAAGCTGACCATGAGCTAGTTTAAGCTTGTCAATAGCTCATAGCCATTCCAAGCTGGTCATTATTAGTCCAAGTTGGTCAGTAACTCAAACTGGTCAATAACACATCAGTTAGTTCAAGCTGGTCATTAACCCATTAGCTACTCTATGTTGGATATTAACTCATTCAAGCGAGTCATTATTTCATTAGCTAGTCCAGGCTGGTCATTAGCTCATTAGCTAGTCCAAGTTGGACATTAACTCAAGTTGATCAATAACACATTAATTAGTTCAAGCTAGTCATAAACCCATTAGCTAGCCCATGTTGGACATTAACTCACTGCTTGGTTCAAGCCGGTCATTAACTCACTAGCTAGTTCAAGCTGAACATTAGCTAATTCAAGCTGGCCATTAACTCACTAGCTAGTCCAAGTTCATCATTAACTTAAGCTGGTCAGTAACACTAGTTAGCTCAAGCTGGTCATTAATTCATTAGCTAGTCCATGTTGGACATTGGCTCATATTGTTTGGTTCAAGCCGGTCATTAACTCATTAGCTAGTTCAGGTTGGTCATTAACTCACTAGCTAGTCCAGGTTGGTCATTAGCTAGTCCAGGTTGGTCATTATCTCATTAGCTAGTTCAAGCTGGTCATTATCTCATTAGCTAGTCCAGGCTGGTCATTAGCTCATTCGCTATCTAAGCTGGCCATTAGCTAGGTTGGTCATTAACTGCATCCCAAATGACACACTACACTATGCACTCATACACTATATACTTATGCACTATGTCCTCAACCATGTAGTGTATGAATTTTATAAGGACATTTTGCCATTAATAATCAGAGTCTGATAGCCACTCCCCCTTCACAATGTAATTAAAGCTCCGACAGTTGAATGCATGAAGTGTTTAACATTCCACACTTCATTTTATCGGTTATTTAAGTGCATCATCTGGGTATTTAAAGAGCACTTTTTGGAATTTTCAGTGAACTCACTACTCTCACTATTTCAATTAAAAATGTCATAGAATAGTGCATACAGATACAGGTAAGTACGCAATTTGGGACGTACCTATTATCTCATTAGATAGTCCAGGCAGGTCATTAGCTCATTAGCTGTCTAAGCTAGTCATTAGCTCAGTCAGTTCAGGTTGGTCATTATATCATTAGCTAGTCCAAGTTTGTCATCAACTTAAGCTGGTCAATATCACTACTTCATGCTGGTCATTAAGCCATTAGCTCCATGTTGAACATTAGTTCATTAGCTAGTTCAAGTTGGTCTAAAGTTTAGTAGCTAGTCCAACCTGATCATTAACTCATTAACTAGTACAAGTTGGTCATTAGCTCATTAGCCACAGTATATTTGCTAGTTTAAGTTGGTCATTAGCTAGTCCAAGCTGACCATTAACATATTAACTGACCCAAGCTGGTCATTAGGTTATTAATTAATGTGAGCTGGCCCTTAGCTACTTCAAGATGGTTGTTAGCTTAATAGCTACTTCAAGCTGGTCATTTGTTTATTAGCTGTTCCCATCTGGTCATAAGCTCATTAGCTAGTCCAAGATGGCCATTAACTTATTAGCTAGGTCAAGCTAATCATTAGCTCATTAGCTATTTCAAGCTAGTCATTATCTCATTAATTAGTCCAAGCTGGTAGAACATTGTGAGGTTTTGAACATGGTGGCTGGCGACCAGCTAATAACCAATAACTTTTGTGTTTTTCATTTAGGGAACCAGGGTGATCCTAACTTCTTGATTGGCCTACAAAAATAAGTAATCACTGCATTGCTCTATTTAGAACAGCTAGAAACCAGCTTACATGTTTTAAAACACATCTACAAAATTAAGATGGATGTTTCAGCAGGATAGACCCACCATTGAATACTTTTATGTATAAATGTTTTCACGCTACCTAAAATGATGCATGAAACTGTTCCCATTGGTGCTTCTCAATGTCCTCATTGTACCCCAGGGGCACTGTTTGGAAAGCATTCCATCATGCCACCCAAACTGGGCTCCCATGACCTTTCACCTGTGTGGTCCTTCTGAATGTCAGACGGATCTCACAGACCTACCCTCTGTCTCCATTGACCCTTCTCTCAATGCTTAAAAAAGGTATCTGCTTGTAATAGACTGATGTGCTCCCAAGACAGCACTAGAGGAACCTGGATCGGTTCATTTGCTACTGTGGTTATTGCTCCTGGAGGACCAAAAGAGGCTCCTGATGTCTCTGACACAGCCTGGGCTGAGTGACCTAGTCAGCTATATATCTCATCTGCTCTCACTGAAAGCGATGCTTATTCAGCCTCCAAAAATAACTTCCTTTAGTTGCAGATAGGAAGCCAAAACGCAGAGCAGGTTGTTCGTATTTTACAGGGAGCAACAGGGCCAAGTTGTCTATTAAATTGGGCCTAGAATTGAGATTAATACTTAATATTTACTACAGAATGTGCAAGAAATCATTTACTGTGTTATTTAACATGGTTTTATAGCTGTTCCAT
>JAUZSZ010000139.1:16460427-16470607 GCA_034780575.1 Labeobarbus marequensis
TGAATTAAAGTTGATGTGTGTTTGTGGTCGAGGATGCTGTGAGACAAATCAAAACATATCAATTACCTGTCTGGCGAGGCTTCTGCCCACATCACTGTCGCAGGGAGGAGTGAGGCGGCCAGCGGTGTCTGATGCCTGCAGTAGTGAGTTGATAGGAGCCGTGTGAGGTCTCTGTTTCAGGTGGAGCAGCCCTACTCCTCCAGGCTGGGCTAACAGACTGTGAAGCTCCACTATTAGATCTTGCTGCTCTTGAAGCTTATCGCTCTAGGAATGAAAGAAAACAACATCCAGTTACAACCATTTGAAAATACAAAAGATGTCCCCGTGATGATTGTCTTGTGTAAACTGCACCAGTGTTGTGCACCATTCAGAATTTGAAGGAGATAAATAGACATATTTTACATGTGCTTAAATTAGTTTAAGATTTTCATCTAATAGTTATATTTAATTTTTTCAGCTTTATTTAGGAAAATGACTTTTAATGGTTTTAGTAAACAATTATACTAATAGATAGATAGATAGATAGATAGATAGATAGATAGATAGATAATTTTAGTAATTTTGTTGTGTGTTTATCACTTTCATCAGTATTTCTTTTTAATTTAGTTTTATCTCAGTTTTACTTTTATTTTATTACTTCAACAAGCCAAAGTAACATTTCAAAAGTTCATATCGGTATTTTTAGGCTTTCATCTAATATTTATATTTTATTTTAGCTTTATTTTAATTAACAGGTTAGGGTTAAGGTTGGTGTTGATTACATGATTAAAATGAAAAATGTTTATTTTTAATAGATATTTAATATTTAAAATCTATCTAAGACAGATTTTAATATTTTTTAAAACTATTTTTAATAGTTTTAATTTTATTTAACAATAACAAGAATGATAGATAGTAAGAAAGATTCAATATGAATTTGATAGAAATGACGCCTGCCATAAACACAGATATTATTAGTGCTCAGATAATTAACACAACATGGTCTCTCTTAATTTAAGTGTTTTTGCAAGAACGTCTCCATTATATCATTCAGCGTTTCAAAAATGATATAATGTGTCTATTGGGCATGTTGAAGAACTGAACAATTGAGCTGCGCTCAGATCAATCCTCTATTTATAAACCTGACTGCTTAGCTTTGTTGTCTGTTTTTATGGCTGTGGGTAAAATATCGTCTGCAAAATATACAAAACAGACAAACAGCTGAATGATGTGCAAATGAACATGACAATGCATGGGTGCATGGGAGATTTTTAAGATAGTAAAGCAATTTCACAACACACTTTTGTAAATATGCAGGGTTCTCACAGTTTTTATCCCCATGCATTTCCATGACTTTACTATGACATTTCCAGTTTGTTTGTAACTGGATAATGATAATGATCATTTTCATTTAGAATGTTTCTCTAGTAAATTAGACTTGCTAACCAATTTGCATAAGCAAAATATTTGGGTGCATTTCTATAGTGACGATTATTTTTCTGGGGGACAAGTGACAGTAAAAACATTTACATTGTTACAAAAGATTTACTTCAAATAAAGGCTGTACTTTTAAACTTTCTATTCATAAACTGAAGTCTGGAGTACCAGCTGAAGAATTTTAGTAAATAAATGCAGCCTTGGTGAGCATAAGAATCTTACCAACCCAAAATTTTTCAACAGTATTATACAGTAATTTTTCTAGATTTATGATGTTAATTACTTACATTACTGTCTATGAAGAGAATCCATCTTGAGAACCTAGTTAAAGTTGTTTTTCTAAGACTTCTAAGAGTGTCTTAATTTCCAACTCTGAAATATAGCATCATTAAATCTTCATTCAGAAACACCACAGAGAAACTGGTAGAGACATAATTATTCACCTGTTGTTTGTATTGCTCCATGGCGTCTTCCAGGGCAGCTAAGAAGTCAGTGTTTTCTTGTTGTAGTCGCTGTAGCTGGGCTTGCAGCTGGGAAATGTAGTCCTCGCGGTCTCCAATCCAATCCTCTTTCACGTGGTCAGCATCCTTTGGCATAAATAAATCTTACTGCCGTGAGAATTATGCAGGTAATCACATCATGACATCTGAGCATCTCTGAAATTAATGCTTGAGAATTAATGACCTGACAAGTTACATTATTGCCTTTTTATGACGAATTGTTAAACATAAAATATTCATATTTGAAAATGGATGTGCCTGCAGCCAACCTGGTTGCTCAGTGCCACCCTCCCCCTTTTCAGCGTGGTGCTATCCTCGGTAGAGCTGCTCTCGATGCCACTGTCCAGCCCCGATGCTGAGGTCAAACCGCTGCGTTCCTCCTCAACGGCGCAAAGCCACTCTTTCACCCGCAGGAGCTGACCTGCATTCAGAGTTCCTTCGCCCTGGAGCTCCGTCAAAAGCCTGTAGGCCGAGTCCGTGCACGTCCTGTAGTGGGCGCTCTCTGCTTGCAGCTTCCTCACGTCCAGCTCAAAGGGCCGAAGTCTCTTCTCGGGGTCAGAGCGAGCGATGATGCGGGTTTCAGAGCGCTGGCGGTTCTCAAGAGCTCGTCTTAGCGCTTTGATCTAGAGTTCTAGGCCCTCGACGCGGTCCGGTTCCCCCCGGCAGTTGACTGTGGCCTGGTTCTAGATGTTACGAGCCCGCTTGGCGTAGTTGAGTGTGTTTAGGCTCTCATCAAGTCTGAGGAGGAAGGACTTATGCAGGCGATCATGAGTGTTTTGGCGTTGCCTCCAAGAGAGTCCTTTAGGATCCTGACGACAAGATGCAACACCGATCTGAAAAGCCTCTTTCACATTACACATTCCCTCTTTCCAAAACTTGACTACAAAAATAGCACTGAGAGCATTTCAATCAGATAGAAAAGGTAAAATAACATTTTCACACAACAAACTAACAATATATACTTTTCAAAAGATTGTGGTCAGTATAATTTATGTTTCTGAAATAAGTATGTTATGCTCATCCAGACTGCATTCATTTGATAAAAACTACAGCAAAAACAAAAATATTATTAGCATTTAAAATAACAGTTTATTTTAACATTTTAAAAGTAATTAATTTCAGTGATGGCAAAGCTGAATTTTCAGCAGCCGTTACTTTAGTCTTCAGTGTCACATGATCCTTCAGAAATCATTCTAATATGCTGATTTGATGCTCAAGAAACAGTTCCTATTATCTATGTTAAAAAGAGTTTTGCTGCTTAATATTTTTGTGAAAATCATAATACATTTTTTTTTCAGGATTCTTTTATCCTTTTATTAAAGTTAGTGTGCAATTACTCATCACATGAAATAAACATTTTAAAATATATTAAAATAGAGAACAGTTATTTTAAATCGCAATAACACAATATTACTGTTTTTTTTTTAACAAATAAATGCTCAAAAACATCAAAAATCTTACCAACCCCAAATGTTTGAAAAGTATGTCACAAACTAAATTTTGGTAGGTGGCACTTAGTTTTAGCATCTAAGGCTATTTTCTTTGCAAGAACAACGTAGAAACATTATACAAAAATAAAAATATAAAAAAAGAGATAATTTATACAAAAAGACAAAATTTACTTTCTGCTGACACTTCTCTAAAATCACTAAACTAAAATTATTTTTGCCATTAAGAGTAAGCGATAACAATAGTGATTCTTGCTTTAGTATACACTACTAGCCATAAAGGTTAGACTTTTTTTTTGCAATTATATTGTAATCAGAATTTAAAAAACAAATGAGTAAAATTATCTGTACCTGGCAATTTTGGAATCTCGGTACGGGATATGGGTGCCTTTTCTTCTGGGGTCCCCAAGTGCTCCAATGACATTTCCGAGAGCTAGAAGACCACTGTTGATCTGAATGCTCTCCTTGAGCCGTTCACCAGTGTTGCCAGTTTTGAGGATGCGCTCTGATCCAGCCAAGTACACAAAATGAAATTTGGAAGAGAGTATCTGCACAGTCCCGGCTGCTGCTCGAGAACCTCCACGCTTCTGCTCCATGAGCACCGTGAAGATGGTGTGAGAGCGACTGGAGTGGGGGGTTCATCTGGGTGGCCCCAGTGTGACGGGTCGTCTTTCCTGACTCTAAGAGACTCAGCACTTCATCAAGTCCCTCCACTTCACATTCCTTCACACCGCAAAGCACTGTGGGTAAACACAAAAGATGTGTTTCTTGTTCTGAACAGTCACATACTGCAAAAAGACTTTCTGAAAACTTCCTGATTAGTCAGCTTGTCTAGACAGGCAGGAGTCAAAACATTAAGTATATAAAAAAAACAGAAATGAAAGAGAAAATAAAAGAGGAGAAGAATCAAAACTTAAAATGACTGAATAATAAACAGATGCTGTCAGGATTTTGTCAACTTATGAGTAGCTGACATGATTTCAACTTACTTGCTGACATGACATGACTTACCTGCAGTGTGACATGCTGTAATTAGTCTAAAACCAATTTTAAACATTTCTTTTTAAAAATGTTACAGGATTATACTGTTTGGAAAAAAATAGCAATACAATATTTACAAATAACAAATTTTAAACAATAAATATTCTTTAATTATTACACATGGAGTTTTTTTGAGTAATTGGCAACCCACAGAAGTGATTTTCATAAAAGTCAAAGTTTATGGTAAGTTTTTTTTTTGTAAGACATTATTACTTTTATGCAGTAAAGATGCATTACATTGATCAAAAGCGACTGCAAATATAATGTTACAAAAGACTTATATTTTAAATAAATACTGATTTTCTATTCATCAAAGAATCCTGAAAAAAAAAATAGTTTCATAGTTTCCACAAAAATATGAAGGAGCACAGTTGTTTTCAACATTGATATTAATAAGAAATGTTTTTAGAGCAGCAAATCAGCATATTAGAATGATTTCTGAAGGATCATGTGACACTGAAGACTGGAGTAATGATGCTGAAAATTCAGCTTTGGAATCACAAGAAAAAAAATACATTTTAAAATGTATTCAAGTAGAAAACAGTTATTTTAAATAGTAGTATTTCAAAATATAACAGTTTCTACTGTAATTTTGGTCTAAAAGATTTTCATAAAACATTAAATAATCCTACTGAAATTTTGCACATTTCTACTTGTTCTACACTGGAAGAGAATTTTGCATCAGTTTTCCCTCACAAATTTACCTACGTTGCCCTTTTCATCCTCTCGAATATGTATGTCTTTACTGGCCGTCTCAACTTCCAAAAGGTCTCTGAATACCTCTTTGTAAACCTCCATGTACGACACTCGGACGGAGAAGTCAATGAGGTCATTCTCGTCCAGCAGTTTGAAGATCTTGGCCACGGCTTTGGGAATGATGCCCTGTTCGTCATCCCTAAAAGCGGCTGCGGCCAAAAAACCAACAGCAGGTTAATGAATAACTCTATGAAGCAGAATGCTAAAACACAAGATCTCAGATTGCAAGTGGAGCAGTGGCAAATGAACCGGGGGAGGTGTTGCTGGCAGCACCAATGTGCAAACTTGTGGAAGCATTTTAACAAGACACAGACAAAGCCTTTACTAGCCTTGTGAATCATGTCTAGTCTAGACAAAGCCCAATTAATAATATGCTGTAAGGAACTGAACTCCACCGTGCTTTTGATCTGTTTACTCAACACATCAGCTGTCACAATACTCAATATACCTCCAAAGAAAGAAAAACACTGCACTTCTATACACTGATTGATGAATTTTACAACACTCTAGCACTGTTTATTAATGTGAAGCAATATGTATTATATAAACCGCTACGGGTGAGCGATCTGACGATTTTCTTCCGTGACCAATCTTGAAGACGTCCACAATCTACTTTTCAAAGGAATAATAGGGATTGTGACCAAACTATGTCTGTATGTAAATATATCTGCACATATTTCAGTTTCAAAGATATTATAAAATGGATGAATGAGAAATCCAAAGTTGTTAAAGGACTCAAAGAGACAGTGGCTTCCTGTGCATGTTTGCCTTGGTGAGTAATTACATAAACATTCGATTGGGAGACATCTTAGTGACAGCAAATCTTAAATCTTAAAAGTGACAGCAGCCTAATAAACCTGCTGCTATCTGTCATTAATGTTAATCAAACAACCAAAGAAAAAGAGAAAATTTGTCAGTGCTCATGACTGAATAATTTTCATAGCTTTAACAAAAAAAATCAATGTATACTTAATTCAAGCAGTACTGTATTTTACATTTGATTAATTCAGTCTCTTTAGTATTTCTTCTCTGAATAAGCTACAGACTTGTACCAAAAAAATAAAAGAGCTGCTTACTTCATTTGTATCTTTGTTCTATTGCTTGTCATTTGTTTCTTTGTTCTGACTATTTACTTGTCTTCAATAAGCTTGAGAACTTTTTAATTATATTTACAGATCAGTAAGTTTTAAAAACCTACATTGTGATAAGACTATGATCCTTCCTAAAAAAAAAAAAAAAGCGATATGTAGGGATGCACCAATAATGGCATCGGGCCTGATACGGCGCTCCTGTACGCAAAAATGCTCCAATACCAAAAGCCAATACCACACAGCATGTGAACAGTGCTGTATCCAGATAAAGAATCAACAACAACAGAAAAAAACAGAGCAGAATGGAACTATTAGAGATTAAGGATGTCTATAAAGTACACATATTAATATAATGTTAAACATTCAATATTCATGCCTGTATAGCTGATGTGCGCGAGCTTCTGAAGCAAATATCCCTTTCTCACAGATATCACTGGAAAGTTTGTAGTTCTGGCAGATGTGTCAAAAGGTGCTTTAGCATCGCGTAGTTCTAGGAACTAGCCAGCAGAGTGGTTCTTAAAGAACCAATTTCTCCCTCGGGCCATTTTCCTGGTTGCATTCGCACCAGCAGCAGGAACTCTGAAGCAACCGACAGTGACGTCTTTATTCACGGCATTTACAAACATCAACAACCTGTGAATGGAGGACGCCTAGTTCAGAGCTGTTTTTGTTGTGTGTCATGGGTTCTGTGATAATGGAGATGGAATGTAAATGCACAATTTACGTGATTGAAAGAGCATGAAAATCTGTCTAAATCTCCTATGACAACTTGTAGTGTTATCATCGAGGCTGAGAAAAGAACACAACGCTGCAGACAACAGGTAAATGCTGTTATCGCTGCTTTCCATGTTCATGGAGTAAATATGTTTACGTGGCTTTTTAAAAATTCCAGGTAGTCGGTGTTTTGTATGCGTTTGGCCAATCAGCGTACACTTACGTCACTGGTAGTTCCTGTAGAACTGATTTAGAAGCTAATTTAGTTCCCCCAAATGGAGTTCCTAGAACTAAATACATTCCTAGTTCCTGCGGTGCAAATATGCCAAAATACGGGAACTTCCGCCAGTAGTTCTAGGAACTATGAAAAGGTTACTCTGGTGCGAAAGCCCCTATTGTGGGCCCCTCTCAATGTCTGGGCCCTATGCACTCTGTCCCCCTTTCCCCGGGTTTTGATGCTTCTGCTTGTAGTTGGTAAGACCAAGGACCCATGCCAAATCCCACCCTCAGCCCTTGCTGTCCAGCTCGAACTCCACACTTTAGTGGCATTATGTCATACAGACTATCAGGGTAGTAGTATAGAATTGGCATCGGTTTGGACTTGGTAACAGTAACTATCAAGAGACCATAGCGAACACATGGGGTTAATCTTGAGCACCCTTCTGAATCATAAATTGACAAATGAGACCCTACAGATTGCGGACCTCAACAGCTATGGTCCACATGAAGTACAGCATTTGGAATAAGGTCCATAGATCCCTACAAGCTTAACCAAGGTGTTTTAGCATCTTGACCAAGATAGGTTCACTTCATTCCCACCAACTGCTAGTAGATCAACAGCTTTAGCCACCTAATTGCTGTAAATGTCCAACTGGAAACCCTGTCCACCTAACAGAAGCTTGTATTAACTGTATTTTCCAGCCTAATTAGGCCATTTAAGAAAATGCAATGGAGGAATCGGGCCCAAGACTGAACGAACAACTGATGGGAGGCTTTCAGCAGATTAAATAACAAGGTGATCCTGGTCAATATGAGAAAAAGCAGGGAAAAAAAAGAAAGATGGCTCCCAGACCACCATGCTCTCTCCCAAAGCCTTTGTAAACTCTTCACAGCAGCTGCCTTCGAGATGGAGTGGCTTTTGCGCTCAGGTAAATGTTTGTTTTTTGTCACACCAACAAACACATTTGAGGGATTGTGGTTTGCCCACTACCCTGACCCCTGTCAAGATGGCTTTAACTGCCAACTCACAGAATGAAGGGTCTCATAGCTTTTGTATGGGATTTGTTAAAGAAGAACTCCTAGAGATCTTACTCTGCTGTTTAAATGTTTTAAGCACATTCAAGAAGCACTTACAGAGAGCAAACAACCACAACAAGGGGTCATAGGGTCACTTAGAAGTTTGTTGTTTTGGGTGATAAATGGATCATAATTTAGCAAATGTTTTTGAAGGGGATATAAAATATCTCAAGGCAACACGGCCTGCATATATGTAGTTGCAATCAGACGCTCAGTTAAACTAGCAGGGGATAAACACTCCAAACTCATCTGGAGCTCAGATAACACATCATCCTAATGACTTCCTCCCAGACACGTTGTACTGCCCCGAACAAGAAAAATACTCTCAGGTAGTTGGGTGAGGGTGTGTTGGTACAGCAGTCCTGGTGTGGTGACTGAAATATAGACTCTTGTTCACGCACACACACATTCCTCCACCTGGTCTCCCTGCTGTTTATTTACTCTCCCTCTTAACGAGTTTTGTGATTCATAACCTACTGCTAATGATCGTTATGGGGGGCAAATATTTACATATGAGACTACCGGCAAAAGCCATAATCGGTGCGTTAGAAGAATATGAGCTTGTGTCAAACGAGTGCGCAAGGTAAAGTGCAGGACAAGTTTAGCTACTTGAATGTGTAAGTTTTCAACATATAAAAAATTAGACTGTTTTGCTAATGTGAAATATGGCTGTTAAATGGTCTCGTTTGGTTGTTTTTTTTAAACTAAGGTTCAGAATATGTACATTTGTTAAGATGATTTTACATATGCTTACATTTGCTTTTTAATAGATGCTTTTGAACAAATATGATAGTTAAAATGTCAGATGTTAGCACTATGCTAACATGCTAATAACAATAGGTGATTAGCTGGTTTTCTACCCTCTTTAAGCTGGTTAGGTTGGTCTGTTTTGATGGTTTTAGAGAGATTTTAAGGACCTGTCAGCTGGGAAAGCAGCCAAACCAGGTAAACCACCTAGTTTTAGATTTTTTTGTCCTTTTTTTTTACCAGTGAACTTTTGTTTTTGAAGCTTATGTTTTATTTTTTACATGTGTAGAGGCATAAAATAACAAAAAAGAAATGAAAAAATAGATTGCAAGACACAGCACACAGAAGATAATAGTTAATGTTCTGGAGGTTAATTTTTTTTTTTTTATCAAACCTGGTCACTATCGACTCTTGGTTTGTTTTAACTCTTGCATTTAATGATCCCATTTTGTTTTTATATAGAACATTTATATTGTTATTTATATTGTTCAATGTATTCTACACATTCCTAATAGATTTTACTCTGGGTATTCTGCGGAAAATATTGGCCGGAACGTGGCTGATGTTGACATTGTATGAATGAAAATGTTTAGAGTTTGCTGATCCTTGTGTTTACTAGAGGGACATCTTTAGTTATCTTTACTACAGAAGCAATAATAAACAGTCATGTACTGTAACAATGGACAGAGAGCTGCTATCAGACAGCGGTTTATCTCAGATCTCTGCTTTCTATCTGGCGCCAACAATCTCTGCAATCCACACAGAATGTCAGTTTTCTGTTGAGACATGGATGATTTGATTTTTCAGGCTAGGGATTTTTTTTATGTGTGTTTTTAAGTGTGAAGAGAGGTTTGTCTATGTTTTGTACACACACATTATCTAATCATGAAGAGATACTTTAACACTCTGCTGTGTCTCAGCAGGCATCCTTTTATATTAATGTCATTATCAAATATAAATAAGAGTTTTCTTTGCCCCAAAACTGATTTTTATATGATGGAAAAATCTCATAAACTAACATTGAAACCATGCCCTACATGTTTCTAAGGATCATAATGTTATAGAAATCTGAGGATGGACTACTGCCTACCAACACTTTAGAAACCAAACATTTGTTGAAGCTAGTTTAACATCTAGTTTTCTGCTACAAATGTCTTTCCATTTGATGTAG
>JAUZSZ010000139.1:16488524-16502207 GCA_034780575.1 Labeobarbus marequensis
AGTTAAAAACCTATTAATGATGGATTTGTTTCTTACAAACATGCAGCTTTTCACTTCATAATTGATGGACTGGGGTGGTGTGGATTACTTGTGCATTATTGTGATGTTTTTATCAAATGTTTGGACTCTCATTCTGACGGCACCCATTCACTGCAGAGGATCCACTGGTGAGCAAATGACACAATGCTACATTTCTCCAAATCTGTTCTGATGAAGAAACAAACTAATCTACATCTTGGATGGCCTGAGGGTGAGTAAACTTTCAGCAAAATTTCATTTTTGAATGAACTATTCCTTTAAGAAACCCTTAGTACCAGTTGTATCTCCAAAGGTGATCTTAACTTTAATGGTCAGGTTTTTTTGCAACCAGCTCCAAAGCTGTTGAAATGAGAGCATTTTTGTTTTTGGCTTCTATAAGAACTTTTTCGGCCACTTTATGGGTAACAGCAACATTTAAGCAAATTAAAAATAATTCTAATGAAAAAGAAATCCTTAGCATATGATCACCACATTCTTCTGTCAATTAGATTTGAACATTTTAGGTTTAAATAGGCATGTTTTGTTTTTAGTCTAGTTTCCTCTTCATTGTATGGCAGATTGGAAAGCTGTCTTGAGGCTTTTGATTTGTCTACAGCCCAGCTGAGACTTTTTACATGTGATGTTTCCTACTCGAGGGGTCAATCTACTGCTGTAGTTTAATGGAGGGAAATCCCATGGGCTGTCAATCAGATCTAATGGGCCTTCCATTAAAACTCATAGTCAGATTTGAAATAGAGCATTATGGGATACTCCAGACATGTCGAGGTCATCTTGAATCGCCACAGGAGGTTTGCTGGAGAGACGCTGAGAGGTTTCTAGTGAGAGTGCAGGTCATCCTGAACATGTATTCAATTAAAATAATTTAGTGGATCTGTTCTGGTATTTATTGTTTGTATTTTTAATTTGGTTTTACACACATGCTGACAGCTGACTGATTGATTGAAATCGCTTTATATTTGTCAGGAAACGATAGCAAATTAAATTGGAAAGCAATGTAAGTATTTTGAAACTAGAACAAGAAATTTTTGGCCCTCAGGGAATCATTCAACCAAGTGCATTAGGGGTCAGTCTGAAAGTGAAAAAAATACCCATAATATGAAGACAAATGTTCACGCAGACCGTAATATGCTAGTACATTGATAACACATTAGTTTATTATAAGGTGTTTGATTACGCACTTTTAAATTGTAGCTAAACTCATGAACTCATTTGTACTTTTTTATACAATCTGCCTACATTAGGTGGACTTTTAAGCAGCTTTTTTCCCCTAAAAATCATGTTTTTTGTTTGTTTGTTTGTTTGTTTTTGTCAGTGTTGTGTTATTATGCTTTTATAGTATTTACTAATATTTTGAATTAGCTTTTATGTTTGTTTATATTTTCAGTTTTCAATTTAATTTCAGTTTCCGTTTCAGTAGTTTTGATATGTGCTTTTAATTATTAATTTTATTATTTTTATTTGTTTTTAAAAAAACATTTCTATTTATTTTAGTTTTAGTCCTTCAACTGAAATTTACCTTATTACTGTTGGTTGCCAAGGCAATAGTTTTTTTTAAATCAAATTTAAATTTAGTTTAAGTTTTGGTAATTTTATGTGCCCATTCTTATTAGTGTTTTTTTTATTTTTTTATTTTTTTTATTATTTTCTATTTTGATTTAGTTTCAGTAATTTTAACACTTAAAAATTATGTTGGCAATGCAATATTTCTTATTTTTCATCTAATATTTATATTTTATTTAAACTTTATTTCCTTTGAAAAAAATTCTTAATAGTTTTAGTTTTGTTTGTAGTTAATAATAACAACACTGGAATTCAAGTTAAGTGTCCATTTTACATCTTGGATATAAAATGTTATTTTTCAGAGTCCAATTCACTAATGATTGAAAATAGAGATAATAGTGGCCTGTATTACTTTAGCGCATTGCATTGTGGGAAACATTATTCTCCATAGTTTGCTCTATACTGTGCGTTTTGGCAACATACTACACATACTACAGTACATACTGCAGTATGAATTGCAAAAGCAGTTTTTGACGGAGCGACAAACCTCCAGGTGTGAAGCCTCACAGACGCTGCTCTCCTCTGCTGGTGTCTTCAGCTCACATCATAACTCCTGTACGGAGGCTCTCAGTGTCTGACATCTTGCTTATGTGATGTTGAGTGAGTCTGTTCCTGGATTTCTGTCAGCCGCTTCACGATTTAGAGCTCGGAGGCGTTCGGTTGTGTGATTTACAGACGGGCAAACTTCACACATCTGTTAGTGTACACTTACTTTAAAAGACTAATGAAGCTGATGAGTCCTCCCCTGTGTGGGAAGGAAGTATTTGTCTTGTGGTTAAAGAGAAAATCCTGATGGCCACTAGTTAAAAGTGTTTATCTTTGAGTGAGCGCCATGCATCTCAAACAAGCACTCGCAGCTCAGGATGAAAAGTAGCAGGTATGGAGTTCAGCCAGAAACTTAAAGAAGGACCTTCAAAGCCTGAGCCTGTGATCATCGGACTGTAGAGAGAAACTGTCCTCCTTTATTCAGATGTATTTCTGTTAATTATGACTGATTCTCTGATGGGTGTCAGAGTTTGGCCTGAGAAAGATTCAAAAGTCTCCATAAGAGATCTGTGGCATGTCTAGGATAAGAAATGTAAAGTAAATCATACTGCGTTGTCATTATTTAACATTTGGACTAGAAGTTATGTATTTTCTGTACTTTTATCAAAATATTAATAAAGATGTGTTGATTTTGCAACATAAAATTGATAAAAATGAACACAGAAATGCACCAAAATGAATCATTCACAAAATGTAATAATTGAACAAAAGTAGTAATTTAATAAAAAATAAGATATAATAAGAACGTTAAGATATTCAATATAAACATATTAAATTGAAATTATAGGCCAAACAAATGTTTTCTTAATTTTTGTTTACTCATTAGCTCCAAAAATGACAATAATTGATAAATTCTTTATTATTATTTTGTTATTCTTTGAACTGTGTTTTTTTTTTTATTAATGTAAATTATTTATTTGTTTGTTTAGATTTAAACCATTTAAAGATGTTTTACAAAATAGTGGAAACCTTGAAAACACTTTTGTGGTTTTATTTTATTTATTTATTTATTTAAAGACTCCAAAGATTTCAAATACTATAGATGATTGAAATCACATATAAAATTAATTTATTGTTGCAGTTTTTGTTTTTGTTCTTTAAATGAAACCTTAAACTAAATCTTATCCCCAATAAGTCATATAAAAATTCCGGTTTGTAATAAAAAAACAAAAAAAAAAACAAAAAAAAAAACCGAATGTTAAAACATATTGCACATATTATATGCGGTGTTTCTCCTCCTTCGATGCATAGTATTTTTTTCCTGAAATATTGTAAGTATTAGTCAATATTTTATGCTTTCACATGCTCTCTAACAAGTTAGGTCAAGTGAAACGATCATTTTTATATGTCACTGATGTTTCCATCATGAACTCTCTGCATGGTAAATGGTTTTAAAAATAATTAACCTATAACATTTATGTAAGAATAATGGTAAAATGTTTCAAATGTTGTAAAAACCAAACTTCAAATGTTTTATAGTCATTTTCTCAGCTGCTTTGTAGCCTTTAGAATTGAATCATGTTCATAGACTGTTTTGAATGTATTCTTTCAAGACAAACATTCACAGATGCGTATGTTACAGAATTTATTGTCACAATAACAAATGATAAATTACAAAATGTTATTTTGTGTCAAAGCTGTTTGCAATTTCATTGAAAAACTGCCAAAAACAGGCAAATTCTTCTCGCTGTCTGTTAAGCGCTGCAGACAGAAACACTGTCCAGTGTCCAGAGCCGCAGTCCTTGACCTGACAGAGTCCACTCGCGCTTCAGGACTTCATCACATGTGTTTCCAGCTGCTTTTGTCACATGTGCTACAACAGGTCCAGCAGTAAAGCTCAAGTATCCTATTTAGTAGATATAAATCAGAATTTGCATTGTTATTAAATTGGCCTTTTTTATTTTACTGTGATTCACTTTTAAACTAACTTATGGCAATTCACTTGCTAATTTTATTTGACAGTTTTTTTATTATTTATTTATTTCACATTTTTATGTCTGAGCATTTTAGTTAATTAGGTGTAGATGTTTGTTTTCAGTGTTTCTGTTTTGTTTTGCTTTGTTTTATGTTTTGTTTAGCCAGTTGTTTTAATTTAGCATTTTTATGTCTGAGAATTTGAGTTAATTAGGTGTAGCCTTTTATTTTCAGGTTTTGTTTTGTTGTTTTAGTTTTTGTTTGTTTTTGTTTGTTTTGATTCGCATTTTGTCTTTAGCTTTCTGTTTTTGTTTTGCCTTGACATTCTGTTTTTTTTAGCTTTTTGTTTTACTTTGATATTTATGTCTGAGAATTTGAATTAGGTGTAGCGTTTAATTTTTCTTTTCTTTCTTTCTGTTCTTTTTTTTTTGCTTTTCATTTTGTTCTGCTCTGCTTTGCTTTGTTTTATGTATTTTTATTTTTCATGTTTGAGTATTTTAGTGAAGTAGGTGTAGATTTTTGTTTTCAGTTCTTTTGTTCTATTTTGTTTTGCTTAGTTTGCTAAAGTTTTGTTTAGCTTTTTGTTTTAATTTAGCATTTTTCTGTCTGAGAATTTGAGTTAATTAGATGTAGCATATTATTTTGAGGTTTTGTTTTTTTCTTTGTGTTATGATTTATTATTTTATGTCTGAGAGTTTGCGTTAATTAGTTTTAGGCTATTATTTTCAGGTTTTGTTTTGTTTATTTATTTATTTATGTTTTTGCTTTGCATTTTGTTTTACTTTGTTTTTGTTTTGTCTTGACTTACTTTGTGTTGGGTTTTGTTTAGCTTATTGTTTTAATTTAGCATTTTTAATTTAGAATTTGACTTTATTAGGTGTAACCTAGCCTTTAATTTTCAGTTTTTCTTCCTGCTTTGTTTTATTTATTTAGTTATTTTTGCTTTGGATTTTGTCTTGCTTTTGTTTTGATTTATGCTTTTTGTTTTGTCTTATGTATGAGCGTTTTGAGTTAATTAGGTGTATCTTTGGTTCTTATATATTTATTATCTAATGTAATTTAATTTGTGTAATTTTACTCGTTAGTTGAGAGGTCAAAATTTACAAAATTTTTATACTTGTTTTCTTCCTTAAAAAACAATGGAATGTCTTATGATTGTTTTAAATGATTTTAATCTTTTGACCTCCTTTATGTTTTAAAAAATATTATTTTAAAGCCATAATATTTTATATTATTATTTTAAAGTGTTAAACTGTTTTATTTTTTTAACAAAGCAAAACAACAAAGAAAAATACACAGCCAATGAAAAAAAATCCCACATTGTGTGAAAAAATGAGGAAAAACAAATCCCACACATTGTGCGATCACTGTATATTTTATATGTCAGTATTTGAATCTCATATCTGTTTCTCACATCTATTTATACCAGACGCCTCAGTTTGATCAGTGCGGGTGAGTGTTTGACGCTCGTGTCCTTGTCACTCAGTCATGTGGCTGAGATTGTGTTGTGGTTTTGTTCTCTGACTGAGTGATGTGTGTTTTCTCTGACTAGTGGTGAGTGGCTTTAACAGTATATCTGCCTCCTTGGCTTTGTTTATTGCTTTTGGCCATCGACACACAGTAAGAGACCCGATGCTATACGGAAGGCAGGTTTACGGATAGTTGGGCACTTTTGGCTGTTAAGTAATGTTCAGGTCGTACGCTGTGTAAAAATACACATTTTATCCCCTCACTCACTGTTTAGATGGTGCGATAAGAGGGAAGAGGTTTATTTGAAAAGAGTCTTTCACTGAATTGACCTGAATTTCAAGGCCCACAGTCATTTTCTCCTCATTAGTGCCTCTAAGCAGCCAGAAAATGTGTTTTGTGTCCAGTCTCGGCTCGAAATCTGTCATAAAAAGGGGGAATATTAATTGGCTTAAAGTTTTAGTTGGCAGTTAGTTGAAAATAATGTCATCGTGACTTGTTTAAATATAACCGTGCCTGCATGAATGATGTGAATAATTATGACAAAAGCTTTCGAGCACTTTAGAAACAATAAACCGTGAAATTAAAGTCTCAGTCAGTGAGTGTGAGTTATGAGAGAAAACAAGGTTGTGAATTCTTGGTTTGTTACAAGATTTATCAAGAGGATAGATATATAACATTTTTATATTCAAGAACTCACATGAGAAATTTAATTTCTCACTCCATTCATCCCAAAACTGCAGTTTCATAAACGTGACTTTACTCCCAAATTCTTTAAAAGATGTTGAAATGCTGCAAGCAACAAGTAATTTACACACCCAAGTTCTTTCAGTAAAGTAACTGGAGAAAGCAGTATTGGCAGCTCATGTTTTTATGGTGGGTCTCTGACCCCTTCTGTCCAGACACTCTGCAGGTCACCGCAGCAGGTTAGCTTGCACTGGATTTGTCCCAGAGAGGTGAGCAGCATGAGCACACCTGATCCTTAGCTGTCTCTAGGACCTGCCAAAACATCTCTGACCATAAAAATTAATGACCACTTATTACACTTCTGACCCTCATATTTCATGTTTTCAGACACACACATCCTCTCATCTTTATAATGTCACTCTGCAGTTACTTTTTCACACGTGTGTGTGCATTCATACAAATAAGGTATAGCTTTTTATTTTATTTTATGTTTTATGCATTTTTATCTGTATTTCAATAAATTAAGTGAAGCTTGTTTTATTTTATTTTATTATTATTTTATTATGCATGTGTTTTTTTATGTAAGTATGTGAGTTAATTAGTTGTGGCTTTATTTTTTTATTTTATTTTATGTGCATTTTATGTATATTTTGTGCATTTTTATGTGTGAACATTTAAGTTAATTAGTTATATAGCTTCTGTTATTCTTTATTTTATTTTAATGCATGTGTTTTTGTTATTCAAGTTTAGTTGTAGCTTTTATTTATTTATTTTTATTTTATTTTATTTTATTATGTATTTTTTATGTGAGCGTGTGAGGTAATTATTTGTGGCTTTATTTATTTATTTTATGTGCTTTTTGTACAGTTTTCTATGTCAGTATTTGAGTTAACTAGATGTAGCTTCTGTTATTTAATTTTATTTAATTAAATTCTATTTTATGAATGTGTTTTTTATTTGAGTTTAGTTGTAGCTTCTTTTTATTATTATTATTTTTTTTTATTATTTGATGCATTTTTATTTCTAAGCTTTCGAGTGAATTAAGTGTAATTTAATTTGGTCTGATTTGCATTTCCTAGAGAGAGCATTAAATTTAATTAGTTTGTAGCTTCTGTTTGCTTCTTTTTTAAAATGTTTTTTTTTTTAATGCATGTGTACTTTTGTGTGAGCATTTAAGTTTAGTTGTAGCTTCTATTTATTTCATTGATTTTAGGCATGTTCATTTGTTGTAATTGCCAATTTTAACTTAATTTAATTTAGAATTTAAATTTATACATATGACGTGTGATTTAATTAGCATCTAACTTTCAAAAGATTTCAATATTGTTTATCTAGCTTGTAGCTTTATTTATCCCATAATTAATCTCTGGCGTTGATTCCTTACTCCGTCTTTTAAAGTCCTCGCAAATCTTCTGACCTGGACTCAGTGATTTCTTGGCCTCCATCGTTCACTATTTTCTGATTTCTCAAATCGCTTTACACTATTAAGACCGATCAGTCTCTGATTATAATAGCTCTACCATGATGATTTACACCTGATATTGACGTTAACCCCGTTCAATCTAAAGTGTCTCCTCTTCCTGTTTAGCTTTGAGGGTCATAAGTTCAAGTAAGTTTTCTAAGTGTGAACGCAGCAGAGAGTTCAGATGTTCTTGATTAGCCTGACATCACATCATTGCGCTTAAGTAGGAAAATGGCAGAACTGATGTTAAAAACTAATACTCCCAGACTGCAATCGGAGCTGCTTTATAGCCCCATTTGTTTCCTCTTCTCAGCAAAGCTATATATCTTACTGAAATAGTTGTCAATGCCACCCACTCAAGCCTTGATGATTCAGTTTATTTGGGATTTGGAAATCAGCTCTGGACTGATTTGGGCTCCAGTCAGCTCTTTTTAAAGCAGATATCTCCCAAAACGTCATGTAGTGCGCTAGCACGTCAACATGTTCCCGCTTCACTAGCAATTAGCGTCAAGCAGATGTCTAATTCAGAGCGGTGTGTTTTTAAAATCTTGTTTTTTCAGGGTGTGATGAACCCAGTGGAGTTGTGGGTGTAGAAGCAGCTGGAACAAAGGAAACAATGTTTCCAAATTACTGATGTTTAATTCTGAGGCAGAGGTCTGTTTATGTTAGCATTGAGAAAGATTTTATGCTAAATCTAGCCTCATGAAAACTAACCATGGTTTTACTATAGTAAAAGTGTAGTAACCATGTTTTTTTGACAGGTTAATTACAAATACCATGGTAAAACTAAGGTTAGTGTAGCAAAATCATGATTAATTTGTGGTTACCATGGTTTAACCATGTTTTTTGGCTTTATTTGTGGTAAAGTCATGGTTAATTTTCATAAGGGTACAGTAGCTCTGGCAAACCTGTTGGAACCCTGTAGAAGGGCTTTTGAAGTGTGGCTTTTACCGTGGTAAACTTGAGGTAACTGTGCTGCAGAATGTGCTTGCTTGTTCTCTGTTGAGTGTGATGGAGCGTTGACTGTTGGGAGTGCCTGCGGTCGCTCAGGCGTGTCCGTATGCAGTGATCTGGGTGGTATGAGATGAGGGTGAGCAGGTGCTGATCTGTTTTACGCCACTCCATACGTAGCACACACAATACGGCTTCTGTCCGGCACATCTATATATCTCTGAAGGCATTTCTCTGCTAACTGTTAACGCTCCTGCTAACACATAAACCTCTCATAACCGGGGGGAAGTTCATGAAGTTGATGCGATGAATTATGATTGCTCTGGACAGTACTTATCATTTCTGAAATGTGAGATGGAAAATTCATTGTCAGCTTTCAAGGTTGTTCTGAGTGGTTGCCAGGGTGTTGCTTTGTGGTTGTTAAGGTGGTTGCCAAGGTGTTGTTATGCGGTTGCTGTTGTGTTTTGGGTGGTTGCTAGAGTATTACTATATGGTTGCTATGATTGCTGCCAAGGTGTTGCATTCCAGTTGCTACAGATTTCTTGGTGGTTGCCAGGGTGTTGCTATTGGCTTGCTAAGGTGTTCTGAATGGTTTTTAACATGTTTTGTTGAAAGGGTGCTCTAGATTGTTGCTATGGGATGCTGTGTGATTTTTGGCATGTTGCTATGTTGTTTCTAGGGTGTGTTGGGTGATTGCCAGGTTGTTGCTATACGGTAGCTAAGGTGTTCAGAGTGTTTAACATACTGATGTTTGGTTGCAAGGGTGCTGTGGGTGGAAGTGTGCTGAGTGGTTTATAACATGTTGCTATGTGGTTGTTAGGATGCTCTGGGTTGTTTCTATGAGGTCGTTGAGGTAAGTAATTTTTTTGCTGTTTGGTTGCAAGAGTGTTGTAGGTGAATGCTAAAGTGTGCTGCTGAGTGGTTTGTGGTTGCTAGGGTGTTGCTATGTGGTTATTAGGATGCTCTGGGTGGTTGCAAAGTGTTCAGAGTGTTGTTTTGCATGTTGCTATGGTAGTTGCTAGAGTGTACTAGGTGGTTGCCAGGGTGTTGTTGTGTGGTTGCTAGGGCGTGCTGGGTGGTTGCTAGGATGTTGCTAGGATGCTCTGGATGGTAGCAAAGTGTTCAGAGTGTTTTTTTTGCATGTTGCTATGGTAGTTGCTAGAGCGTACTGGGTGGTTGCCAGGGTGTTGCTAAGTGGCTGCTAGGATGTACCGTGTTGTTGCTGTTTTTTTTTTTAAATCCATTTTTCCAGATTTTTTTTTTTTTTTCTGATTTACTGATTCCAAATTACATTACAAAAATTGTAATAGTAACATCATACATTACATTACAGATTTTAGGTAATATAATTGAACTAATTTTAGATTAATTTTGACCTAACTCTTTTATCACATAGATTTAAATGGGATAATCTTGTGCCATATTGATATAAAAATTCAAAGAATACGAAAATATATTCTGTTCCTTGTTATTAAAAACATGAAGTGCATTAAACTTCATATTACGTCAAGGTTTCCAAAACTGGGGTTCATGAAGGAACTAATAATAAAATCAATAAAAATAAAACACTAAAAAAAAAAAAGTATTTGTTTACTGCTAGTTTATTGCTATTGTGTGAATAATATGTAATCATGTAATCAATAAGAGTAACTGTAGTCTGATTCTGATAGTATTTTAAAATGTAATTTAATCTAATTATAAGTACTTACATTTTAAAAATCTGATTACGTAATCCAGATTATGTAATCAGTTACGACCTAGCTATATATAAACTACTTGGCATCAAGTTTACAAACTCCTGGTCTAAATCATTATTAGGACAGTTTCACATCAAAATGTTCTTTGTGGTTAGTTTTGACAATATATCATGTTGTAACCTAACACACAGACACACACACACACACACACACACACACACACACACACACACACACACACACACACACACACTGATGCAGACAGTTTCCTTATTGTTCATCAGAGACAATGCATACTGACAGTATCTCTAGTGGTTTCCTCTATATAGTCTGGAAAGGTTGTTGTTTATGCCAAAAGATGATCTGTGTAATGCAGACAAGTCTCAGGAAACCACCTATAGATGATCATACCCAGAATAACCTGATGTCATGTTTCAGTAGACATTTTCAGTGTTGCAGATTTGTAAAATAACACAGAAATAAACATGCTGGTGGACATATGTGTTGGATCAGGGTCTGAGAAACACTCCTTCAGAAGTAGATTAAATTAGAAATCTGAGGCCTGCAAAGCTTACAGTCTGTTTGCATTTACACCTTTGAGCTTTGAATATTTCACAGAGGCTGAAGGCTTGGGAATAGCTGTCTTATTTCTGGATTTCTTGATATGGTTTTTGTCTTTTAGATCCTAGAGACAGCTTTAAGAGCGATCCAGCAGGGTTTGTCAGGGGTCTGGCTCATGGATTCATGGCTTTGACTCAAGTTCAGTGTTCATTCAACCTCTCGGCTTTTCTCTTTGTGAGAACATTGACGTTTGGGGAGCGGCAGACTGAACTCTCGACCTATCTTTTTCTTGCAATTCATCAATGACAATTACATGTCTATAACAATGAAGGTCTAGTTTAAAATATGTGCCAAGCTTTTAGTAATGTACTTGAAGGAAAACGAAAACTTTTCAGCCTGTTTTAATTACTCTGAATGTCTCTTGTGTAACCATGAAGTTAAAAGTAATAAACTTTTTCTTACACATTGAAAACACCTTTGTGGTTCTAGGTGCTTTCCCAGTTTGAAGTTGAAAGAGCCCATCAAAATGAGTTTGAATGTTTCTCTTTAGATTAATATATCAAAATAATGGGTAAAAATGTAATGCAAATAGTTTTTTTCCTGTTAATTTTTGAATAATTCGCTTTAGTTTGTAACCATAAAATAAAAAGTAATACATTTTTCTTAATAATAATAATAAAAAAAGATATTTAAAAAATGTCAAATATTCCATTCAGTTTGCTTTCAAATATTTTAAATGAATTGTTCATAAATACTATTAAATTTATGTAATTAAAATTTAATTAACCTACTTAACTTTCTGTAAAATTATTTCATATTTTAATTGTTTAAATTGTTAATTGTTTGTTATTTTTACAATTATTTTAGATTTTTTAGAATGATATTTATTATAATTTTTAGTGTTATTTTTCATTTTGTCATGGGCCATTGCATCACTTTAATATTTTGGATTTATTTCCCACTAACATATTCAAAAAAATTTTAAATTCAGTACTTAAAAATGCATGTATGATAGAAAATATGTATTCAAGTCATTGCATGTATGAATTGCTTTCTTGTATTTTTGAATAGTTGTTCACAGGTTTTACCGGCAGCTTAACTGTTCTGATCCTTCAGCATCAAACCAGAACAAAAACCAGCCAGGAATGTTTTGTTTTCATAAATAGTGTTCATGAGTTTGCTTATATACAGTTCTCCAGCTGGATCTCTCCGAGGAGACTATAATTATCGCTCACAACCAACTGACCATCATCACAAATACATTTCTGCTTCTTTGAGAACATGCAGTTCTTCCTGCTCACGATGAATTGGAAAAGCAAACATTCAGCGCCTGACAATCAGCTCATGATCCGACTCTCATTTACAGTAAATCACACATACGAGAGTCTAATCATTCAGTATTTCTTATGTTTTACGTCCCAGTCGACGTATATGTCAGAACGGTGTTTTTGGTCCATCTCTGAGTGATGCCAGTTAAAACAGCAGGAGACCTGAGAAGTTCTCGATCTCCAGAGTGGATGGACACACCTTTTCTCCAAGCTGCAGCTGGCAGCGGCGGGATCGTTGATTTGAGCTCCCACTAAATCCCTTCTCTTCGGACACAGTCTGGCTCTGTTCCCCTCTCCAGTCTTCCACGCTCAGATGACCACGTGCACTGTAGCGTAAACTACACTGGATGGAGTTTCACTGTTTAAGTTGGCAACGTGGATGAAACCTGCCTGCTGATTCCCTCAGGAAAGCCCACCTAATAATTGAGTAAAAAAGAGAAGCATCCGTATAAAATAGTGATTTTAGAAACTCCTGCAATGATGGGAATATTTCACAGAGCACCCTGCTGGAAAGAGCAGCTTAGACCTGCTGGTTTTGAGCTAGTCTAGCTGTCAACACTGTCAATAGCGACACCTGTTTCACGCAGCTTGCACCTGCCACATGGGATGCTAGCTTAGCATTTTAGCAAATATGCCTACTTTCATACTATTTTGTAGGCAAAAAAAAGTATGTGAGCTGAGTAGTATGTCTGTATTCGTAGTATTCATTAAACAGTAGGCGAAAAGCTCCCAAAAGTCCTTCTGATATAATTCTGAAGTGTGCATCTGATGGACAATTTTCTATTGGTAATAAAGGCCCCCTGCAGCGAATCCATGCATTTTTGTAAGAAAGATATCCATATTTAAAACTTTATAAATTGTAATCTCTAGCTTCCGCTAACTGTCGTACGCATGTTCACTAGAGAGTGGTGTTCCAGTGGATGACGTAGAACGTAGGCATAGTGTAAGCTTCAGTGAGAATATGCTATAGTTTCATGAGAACCAAGTTTTGTTTACAGCAAAGGAAAACCAGTCTGGGCTCTGGGCTTATTTTGAAATCCTCCGCATTTTTCTTGGTAAATCATCGTTTTGTACTAGTTTGTCACCGGTGTTTTGTTTTGCGCTACTGCGTTTGTCACTTCTCACCGGAGCTTACACTATGCCTACATCCTACGTTATCCACTGGAACGCCACTCTCTCATGAACGTGTACAACAGTTAGCAGAAGCTAGAGATTACGGTTTATTCTACACGAATGCATCATTTTGCTTTAGAAGGCCATTATTAACCTTCCAGAGCCGTGTGGACCATTTTTAGTGATGGATGGTGCACTTTTTTGCACTTTGAAATTTTGACACCCATTCACTGCCATTATAAAGCTTGAAAGAGCCAGATTTTTTTTTTTTTTTTTTAATATAACTCTGATTGTATATGTCTGAAAAAGTCATATACACCTAGGAAGGCTTGAGGGTGAGTAAATCATGGGGTTTTAT
>JAUZSZ010000139.1:16536725-16550019 GCA_034780575.1 Labeobarbus marequensis
TTTGTATATACACCTCTGCATGTGGGTATGGGAAGCTTTTTAATTTGGGTAGGCCAAATGCAGGCGGAATTCCCCAAAATAGCCCAGAGCGTAAGAGGCTAGGGCATCTTTGAAGTTAACTGTGTCAGATAATTAATCTATTCTCTAGGCATAAATATGAACAGATTACGGTGTGATGTGATGCAGTAGCTACCTTAGTTTTGGCGGGAATGACCAGCACAACGTTTTCTAGCCGAATACCAAAAGATCCATCTTCATAGTATCCAGGCTCTGGAAACAAAAAGACTCAAATGTACCTCAGATGTACTTACAATGTATGATGTAAATATATTACTTAAATAATAAGAAAATATCAATTATGAAAGTGTGTATGCGTTTCCGTACCATCACTGACAATCATTCCGGCCTCCAGAGGTTCGTCTGCAAACGTTTTGTAGCTGATGCCACACGGACCCTCATGTACATTAAGAAAACATCCAACGCCGTGGCCGGTACCGTGAAGATAGTCCAACCCAGAGTCCCAGAGAGCAGCACGAGCAAACGAGTCCAACAGGTGACCTGTACAGAACAGCACAGTCCATTGAGACAAAACATTTCTTTCAACCCCACTGGTAAAACTGCTTCAATCGTCTGATTTTAGGATGTACCTTTGGTTCCACTGGGAAAAACGGCAGCACTGACAGCGATGTGTCCCTTTAGGACATATGTGAAGCATTCCTGTGGAGATCAGAGAGTGGAGGGACAGAACTATTAATATTATGGGTAGACCGATAGTTTTTAGACTGTAAAGTAGGAAGAGAGTTTGATCTTGAAGTAAAATTAAAAAAATAAAAAATAAACGTAATGGAAATGGCAAATACATAGGTTCTTTGAGACTATTTACCTTCTCATAATCAGTGGGAGTGCCAAAGTGCACCGTACGGGTCACATCTGTAGTTCCATCTCTGGATACCAAAGATAAAAAATAAATAAAAAAAATAAAAATTCATAGTAGATATTATTTGTATTTATTTTATCCAAGATAGCTACATTTTTCAATATAGAGTTATTGTATATAAGTAAAAAAAAAATTTAAATAACTATTTTGATTATGTTATTTTACTTAAATGTCACTCAGGAACAGCTAAATTTACAAATACCTATAATCTTAGGTTCACACTGATTTGTCTTGAGAAGTGTTTGTGTGCTTACAAGTACTGAGCTCCGGAGTCAATAAGATAAACTTCATTTAGAGAAAGAGTCCTGTTGGTTTCTGGGAGAGGCCTAAAATACAAGACAGAAGACGTTATTTTAAAATAACATTAAAAATTCAATGAAATGTATCCTTAAATGCTAGATTATTATAACAGCTCACCTGTAATGTATTATGGCCCCATTGGGTCCCACACTAGAGATGGTTGGAAAACTCAGCCCAACAAAGTCTTTCTGTTGACTAGATAAAAGCAAAGAATTTCAATTGAGTAGATTTTTTTTTGTTATTGCCTCAGTGTCTGCAGTTCCACAGATCACCAGTAAGTGGTGCCACAATCTTATATAAGTCCAAAACAAGAATGAAGCTTTTTAAATTCACTGCCAAACTTCAGTTCTTTATAGAAATATATAGAAATTTAATTAAGTCATTGTGTGTGGAAAAATTCATTATTTGAATCTTTTTACAAGTCAAAGTATGTTTGACTCACCTTCGCAATTCCTCAGCTTTATCTGCTACTGATATCTCTGTAACCGTACCTTTTGGAATCTGTACAAATGAAAAATACAAACCTTATATTTTCTCCATTCGTTAAGTGAACAAGGAAATTTTACTACAAAAAAAAAAAAACAGACGCATTGGGAAAAACTGCTAAATATATTTCCAGTGAATAAAACAACAAACTTAACACAATGATACCTCTTTCTCCAGCCAAGCAAAAAGTTCACACAGCGCCACAGCATCTTTGATCTGTGATAAAAAAAAATATTGTGATTAATAAAGCAAAAAAATTTAAGATTTCTGAAATATCTCTAGTTACTTGGACTTACATGTGCCATCTTCATGCCTTGGATCTCTGTGGGGTTCTTGACGGCTTTAGCCAGACATAAAGGTGTGTATGGGATTGCAGATCTGTGGGCCTGGACAGTTATAATTCTTCAATCCATAATATTTTATCATATTCATATAACCACTTTAGATGGAAAAAGTCAAACATTAAGGAATTTAGTTCACCCAAAAATGAAAATTTCCTGAAAATTTAGTCTTCCCGAGGCCATCCAAGATGTAGATGAGTTCAGATTTGGATAAATGTTGCAATACATCACTTGCTCACCAATGGATCCAATGAGAGTCCAAACAGCTGATAAAAACATCACAATAATCCACAAGTAATCCACACAACTACAGACCATAAATTAACACCTTGTAAAGTAAAAAGCTGCATGTTTGTACAAAACAAATCAATCATTAAAACATTTGTAACTTCAAACTGTTGCTTCTGGGTAAAATAGTCCTCTATCAATAATACTGCTTTCTCCAGTGAATAAGTCATCTTGTCTGAATCAGGGGAGAAATATACACAGAATCAGAACAAATATGAGGGTGGATTTTGAAGTAATAGAAAAACAGGAGATGGACTTTTTCACTGGAGGAAGGGTTATTATGGATTATGGACTCATATTTTGGCCATAAGAGGTTCAAAGTTAAAATGCCTAAATTATGGATTTGTTTCCTACAAACATGCAGCTTTCTGCTCCACAAGATGTTAACTCATGGTCTTGAGTAGTGTGGATTACTTGTGGAATATTGTGATGTTTTTAATCAGCTGTTTGGACTCTCATTCTGACGGCACCCACTCACTGCAGAGGATCCACTGGTAAGCAAGTGATGTAATGCTAAATTATATCATTTTTGGGCAAGCTCTTCCTATTAGGTTACTGAACACAGGTTGTACTGCAACCATAAAAAGACATACAACAGCATTCCAAAAAAACATTTGACTTAATATGACTAATTTCTGAACAAAACCAAATATTTAGCAGGAAATAACATCAGTAAAAACTTCACAAGTAACAAAATCACTACATATCTGGACTCACCTTGGGTATGACTTGTGTAAGAGCGCAGCTGGCCTTGTCACAAATCCACATCTTTTCTTTGGGCGCCAGCGCCGCACAAACCGCCTGCAGCTCTGTGTACACAGACTCATATGGAAAACACTGTATGGTCAGTTCTGGTTTGCTCGGACTGTCCAGTTCCAAATGCTCCCGGACCTCAGGGTCCAACAGACGCTTACTGTCCACAAACAATCTAAATCAACATATGGACCAAAGGACAGCTATGAGTGTCAGATTTAATTTGAAATCAGTATAAATTGAATCAGGAATGCAGTTTTACTTTATGTTGCTAATGCCGATGATGGCATAGGTGAAAAACACAGGGTTGTACTCGATATCTGACCCACGCAGGTTAAAAAGCCCTACAGAGAGAAAGTGAGATTTCATATTTTCAACATCAATTCATAAATCTTCTCTTATGCAGTAAAAAGTCCAAAGAATGTGAATAATAAATGAGTGCACATACACAAACTTATAGATACACTAACATTTAAATTCAAAATATTCTTACAATTTAAAATAACTGTTTATTTTAATTCTATTTAAATATATTTAAAAATTTAATTTATTAGTGCAAAGTTGCATTTTCAGCATCATTACAAAAATTTGCTCATGTTTCTCCTAAATATGGCAAAACAAGCTTGTCCCTCACGCAATCATGTCCATAATTATCAACATCTGACACAAGAGCTCTTTAACGAGGATTAATAAGAAAGTGGAGAGGGAACAAGGGCAGGGTCGTGATCTGACCACTAAAAACACACACGCACACAAACGTGCTGTATGGTGATACGTACATGCAATCTCATCTAGAGCTGTGACCACGAACCAGGAAATCTTCCTTTCTGCCATTTTTCCTCTCAGAGCCGCAACTTTATCTTGCCAGGTGAGACCTACAAGGAAACAAGCAACCAAAACATGTTCTCTTATTTTATTGTGGCACAAACTTGTGTTGAGGCTTTATGACTGACCTTTAAGATCATATTTCTATACTGTACATCATTCAGTGAGATGTGCTGACCGGTGTATTTGAGGCCCAGGGTGATGAGTTTGGTGCTGGGTCGAGCTGGTCGATCCTCCCAGATGGCGTCGATGAGATTGTCCTGCACCGCAACCAAAGAGTGCCCCGCACTGCTCAAAGCCTTAGACATGTTCTTCCACTGGTCTGAAAAAACACAATCACAGACATGTGATGCACCTGCATGACATCTAACAATTAAAAGAATTAAGATTTCTCCACAATACTATGTGAAAACACTATAAAAGCTACAAATGAATACTAAATCTTGAATATTAAATATTATTATAATTAATAAAAAAAATGTATGGATAACTATACTCATTATTTTCAGTAGTCTAGATCAATATGCAGTAGAGACCATTTAACAATTAATACTAACTTCACTAACATATATTTAAACAAATTTAAATAACATATTCCCTAAAAAAAGTTGCAATTAATAATGAAGTCACTAACATATATTTGTACCCATATGTAAATAACATGTTCCCTAAGAAAAAAAAAAAGTTGCATGACACCCCTATTAATATGAAATATTTGTATGAATGCAAAACTGTATTCATTATGGTCTTGTTGAATTCCTCACCGGCAGCAATGATCCAAGGATCAACTCCCACTTTAGAGTTTTCTGGGAGAACACTGATAAGCCAGTCCTCCTGAGATGGTGTTTCCTTCAGTCCTGACAATACAAAATGTTATAATTATATACCGATTGCTTATTTGAACAATGTTGCACATGCAATAATCAATGTAAAGCTCAAAATTGATCTATGAGAAGTCATGAAGTTCAGTCTTAAAATCAAGAATATATTCTAATAAATGTGTTGCAATGGCTTTTAAAAAGCAGCACCTTGGCCGACATGCTTTAACAATTATGTAATAGCAAACTGATTAAAAAAGTAATGGCCTAGCAACCGCTTGTCATAAAACTATGCTAACATTCACTGTACCCATTTTCATCAGAGTCCAGTTATTGTCCATCTGTTGGCTGGCCTGCAGGAAGTACCGCCCATCTGTCCATAAAGCAGCATGCTGTTCTGTCACAATAGCAGTACCTGGAACAAGCATGTTTATAAATTACAGCGCCTACATTTATAATTTGGAATGTTTATAAATTACAGGCTGCATATTTACAAACCACAGGCTCTACGTTTATAAAGTTATACATGTCTATATATCACAGGCTGTTGACTGTTTATAAAGCAAAAGCTGAGTGTTGAATGTTTATGAATCACAGGATATACGTTTACAAATCACAGGTTGAATGTTTATAAATCACATTGTATGTTTATAAGGTTAAGGTTATATACTTATAAATCACAGGTAGTATGTTTATAAATCATTGGCTGTGTACTTATAAATAACAGTGTACATTTATAAAGCACAGTTTGTACATTTATGAAATCACAGGCTGTATATTTATAAATCATGGGTTTAATGTTTAAAAGGTTGAATGCTCATAAATTACAGCCAGACCACAGGCTCTATTTTTATTAGGTTATGTTATTAGGTTATGTTAATTCATTACAGGTTTATTAATCACAGGCTTAACTTTTCTAAATTCACAAACTGCATATTTATAAATCAAAGGTTTAATGTTTAAAAGGCTATATGTTTATACATTTTTATAACGCACAAGCTGTGTTCTTAAAAATCTGTACTAATAAAAGAAAATTGATTTCTAAAAATCACAGGCAGTAAGTTTATAAATCAGACTCTGTTTATAAGGCTGAATGTTTATAAATCACAGGCTGCATGTTTACAGGACAATATACAGTATAATACAATTTTATATTACTATTATTCTTATTAAACTATTACTATATTTTTTTTTTATTAGTTGTAGTATATGAGGGAAGTTGGTTTATGCTTCGTCCTGCCATTGAATGAGCCATGCATGGGCCACCAGTCAAAAACATCTGGCAACAACTCTGAGCTGTAAATCATGTATGACAAAGTGGCTTCTCAAAGTCATAAGATATGAACAATAAATCCCAGTTTTACTTCCCCATTCTTTCAGTGAAATTCTTTGGGATAGGGTGAACTGCACTGTCTTGTAGTGACACTGTCAAGAATTGTCAAGCGTTTTTTTTTATCTGGTATTACACTGTCTGCTTTTGATCTATTTCTATTAATATATGTAATCTATGTTGTGAATGTCATTGTTCCTGTGTGTGTTTACCTATGTTTCTGTAACTCTATAGATGCTAAATCTCCACTGTGACTGAGTAAAAAAGGTATTAAATGATACTATTGTTATACTGCAATTATATAAAAGTGAATACTCGCACCTGCAGATCCATTGAATCCACAGATGAATTCACGACGGCAGTCACAGGGAGCGATGTATTCACTCTGCAGGATGGATGGATGCAGTGAGAAAAAGAGAGAGATGAAGGGAAAAAGTGAGATCAGCTCTGTCAGCAATCAGTCCTAATTACTGCTAATTTAACTAGCCAGCAGAATGAAGGAAAACACTCAGCAGGAGGTCACACACACATGCAATCAGAGGTGATTTCATAATCACAAAGTCAGAGAGGAGGGGGTGAGGGAAGCCCATCACTCACATAATAGAAATGAAAAGGCACGACAGAGACAAACACACACACAATTACACTGTGGCAGCTGAAGTGAATGATGTCTTTTGTTTGGTTCTAGGGTGCTGATTGTTTATAAGCTTAAATGTTTATCACAGGTTGTATATTTTAAAATCACAGGCTCCATGTTCAAAAGGAATGTTTAAAAATCACAGACAGATTTTTTTTTTTTTAATCAGTCTGTACATTTATAAATCAGGCTGAATGCTTTAAGGTTGAATGGTTATAAATAACAGGTCATATGTTTTTAAATTACATGTTGAATGTTTATAAATCACAGGTTGTATAAATCACACCATGCATGTTTGTAAGGTGGAATATTTATAAATGCATCAAGTATTTTCTCAAATCACAATCTGAACATTTATAAATCACAGACTGAATGGGTTAGTTTGAATGTGTTTAAAAATCACAGATTGAATTTTTATAAATCACAGACCATATATTTGTAAATCATGGTCTGTATATTTATAAATCACAGGCACTATGAAATGTTTATGAACATATAAAATAGTATTTATACAAATGACAGTCCGTGTTTTTATAAATTGCAGGCTATATGTTTATAAATCACAGGTTGAATGTTTATCAACCACATGCTCTTTGTTTATAAGACGAGATGTTTATAAAAACAGTCTGCATGTTTATAAATCACATTCTATACATTTCTAAATCGCAGGTCGTATGTTTAGAGGGTGGAATGTTTATAAATAACAGACTGTATGTTTATAAATCACATGAATCACATTTGTGGAGCATATCTCAAGGGTTTTACAGCAGATTTGAGTGTATTGATATATCACCTGATGTGCATCTCCAGATGGGATGATGTATGCTTGAATGGGCTCTGTGATGTACTTGCTGTTCTTCATGGCCTGGCGGAGCTGCCTGAGCAGCTCCACTGTGATCTTTGGAGACATAGCGTCTGTTGAGAGAAAAAGAAAGTAAAATGTAAAAAAGAATGTAAAATTTACAATAGTTACTTGCACACAATGTAATTTATGACAATCAGTAATATAATCTGGCCAGTGTGAAAAAACAATCAGCAATTGGCCAATGTAATATTTCAGTTCATATCTAATTCTAATCGTTTATTTTCAGAACAAACAAACAAAAAACTAATTTGTGAATGTATTCACAGCATTGTAAAAATGCAACTTTCATATTTGATTATCAGATTAAAACCGCTACTAGACTACTTTTTGCTCTTCAGTGACATCAGATGAATTTCAAAGTCATGAAATCACAATCAACAAATTACTAAAGCATTGACAGAACAGATATCTACACGTTTCTGACTGTGCAAGTGTGTAAAAATGCAAAAAAGGCTTTCGTGAACATTGAGAATTACCTGTAGCCATTTTCCCTCTGTGAATCTAAGATACCTGGAGCTCAAAGTTGGAAAGATATGAGATCGTTAACCTGTACCTTGCACAGATGGTCTCTCAGGTGGCATAAAGCGACCGTCCCATAGTTAAAGATTTACTGTCTATGTCTTTTTGACCTGTGATCACGCAACCATTTACCAAATATAAAATAGAAGAGCTTTGCTGGTTCTTTTTACAAAAGACTAAAACGGATCCTTCTTTTACCAGTTTCTATTATCGTTATCAATGATTAATAGAACAAAATGAGTGAGTAAATTAATAAATAAATACTCTGAGTGACATTATTATACATTAATATGATTTTACAGTAGTAATAAAAATAATCGTAGTAACCATACTATTTTGGTGGAAAGCATAGTTACTATAATGAATTTTTGTAAGGATTCCAAGAAACTCAAGTTAGAGATATTATAAATACCTCTTATTTCAATTTAATTTATTTTTATTTATGGATACATACTTTAACCAGGAAAATAATGAAAACTGTGGTCTGTGCTTATTCATTCACAAATAATACGCGCTGTTCTCAAAAGCTACAGCATCGACAGGCAAACGTTACATCATCCAATCAAGTCAATGGAATTATCATATCGACAGCTGATTGGATAAAGGGATTCACAGTTCGACAATGTAAACAATCTACATTTAAACACTCAATTCTAAAGCATTAATTTATACAGAACATCTGCAGTGTACGATGACATAACAACGCACCATTAAACTTAAATGAAACCCAAAGCAAACTTTGTTAGAATTTATTTTTTATTATGTTTTGTCTGTGGTAGGTGTGGCAGTCTCCCGTACCGTTCATCCAAATACAATGCTTTCGAAAACATAAATGATACTAATCTGCAAACATACTTGTTTTTATTTATTTTTTACTTACTGTTTATTAAATATTTGCTTTTGCTATCAAAGGAAAGAGATTGTGTGATCCGCGCCGACATGTTATGCAAGCGACAATAACAATAACACTCGTGTTGGTCTCGCGCTGCACAATCCACTGCTGTTTTCTGAGCATGGAGCACACACAGTGAACGACTGACATCAAACAATTCACCAGTTACCTTAGAGAAGCGAGTCTTGAGATGTAAACTATTGGTAAAACCCTGCTGTTCCTTGTGTTAGTGTGCAAAGGAAGCTGCCATTGCAGTGATGACGTGTGCGCTCACGTGACAGACTGCCTCTTCCAGTCACATGGCGCGTATAACGACACGCCCACTTCTAGTCAATGAGCGCGACTGTTTTGGTTGACTGCAATCTAGTAGACTATAACTAATGAATACGGTATTTGGGTTGGGTAAGAAGTCTCCTATGCTTACCTTAAAGTGTTACTCCACCCCAAAATGAACATTTTGTCATTAATCACTTACCCCCATGTCGTTCCAAACCCGTAAAAGATTCGTTCGTCTTCAGAACACAATTTAAAATATTTTGGATGAAAACCGGGAGGCTTGTGACTGTCCCATTGGCTGCATAGTAAATAACACTGTCAAGGCCCAGAAAAGTATAAAGGACATCGTTAAAATAGTCCATCTGCCATCAGTAGTTCAATCTGAATTTTAGGAAGCGACGAGAACACTTTTTGTACGCAAAGAAAAAAATAAGGACTTTATTCAACAATTCGTCTCCTCTGCGTTATCGCAACTGCACGCAACTATCCACTGCACACAAACTGCATAGGCTGTTCTGTGTCAGCCGCACCACACGGATACACAGTTTTTGTCCAAATCAAAGCATAAATAAACGTAGAAAACGTATCCTTGTGGTGCGGCTGACACATGCAGTTTGCGTCCAGTGGATACTCCCAAAATGGCGCTTCGGTGACGCAGAAGAGACGAATTGTTGAATAAAGTCGTTATTTTTATTTTATTTTATTTTTTGCGTACAAAAAGTGTTCTTGTCGCTTCATGAAATTCAGATTGAACTACTGATGGCAGATGGACTGTTTTGACGATGTCCTTCATACTTTTCTGGGCCTTGACAGTGTTATTTACTATGCAGCCAATGGGACAGTCACAAGCCTCCCGTTTTTCATCCAAAATATTTTAAATTGTGTTCCGAAGACGAACGAAGCTTTTACCGGTTTGGAATGACATGGGGGTATTAATGACAAAATTTTCATTTTGGGGTGGAGTAACCCTTTTACAAAGGCTGCATTTGTTTTTTATATTTCACAATATTTCACAATTTTGTGAAATATTAATGCAAATTAAAGTAATTTCATTTTTATACATTTTAAAATTAATATATTTGAGCATTTTCAGCATCTTTACTCACAGTCTTCAGTGTCACATGATCCTTCAGAAATCATTCTTATATGCTGATTTTGGACATTTCTTATCATTATCAATGTTGAAAACAGCTGTGCTGCTTTTCAGGATTCGTTGATCTAAAGTTATTTGAAATATATATTTTTAACAGTGTAAAACTCTTTACATCCTTGCTGAATAATTAATTGATTTAAAAAAAAAATCTTACCTCATCCACACTTATATGTAACATTTATATTATAATATTCTTAAGTAAATAACCTGCCAGACACCCATGAAAAACACAAAAAATGTTAGTAAGGTGTAAGACTTCATTTCACAGGCTCACATAACAAATAATAGAGTCATGTTGCATGAAAACAAGGGTTGTGTTGTATTCACACTGATTGCATCATACAAAATGTACACTGAAAAGAAAGACATCAGGGAAGGAGTATAATACAGTATTAAGTTAGGCTTTTGAGGAATTTACAAAGAATACATGTCCATTATTCCCATTTAGAACAAAACAGCAAGATCTAGACGATTGTGAAACATAAGCATGATCATAACATTTTCTTTTAGGGATGTGGGTGTGTAACATGATGAATTGAGGAAGGTTGTTTAAAGTTTTGGTTGAAGTATTGATAGTTTGACACATTCATGGAGTTGGGCCGAACATGTCCTGGGGAGTATTCCAAAAAGCAGGTTATGTGCCATACCCGGGTATGTTTAAGGGTAAGCAAGCAGATAAACTCAGCGTTCTGTTCCAAAAATGGAGGTAACTTTCAGGGTAAGTAGCCTTAGCAATTCACTCTCTGAACATAACCTGCTCCGGGGTGGGTTCTGTTTCAGGGTTAGTTCACTTCAGAGCTATCAGCACATGCGTGACCCATTGACGAGACTCCAGTGGGCATAACAGATTGCGCACAATATTATATATTATATACAATATACCCTCTCTGCGAAATCCAGGCTAAAGTCTCAAAATCTAATTTTGCGATAACAAGCTTCAAAGGTTGATTTCAACCATTAATTTCACTATAAATTCAATCTTTGACATGGTTTTAATCAATATTAAAGATATAAAGGTTACATTTTCACAGAATGTACATTACCTTATGAAGGATGATTTTATGTAGAAAACAGTAAATCAAAAAAAAATGACTTTAGCTGGGTTTTCACAGAGAGGGTCACAAATGATACATATTGACATTCAAGAATTGCATAAGTCTAACACTCCAACAAAATGTCAATTAATTTAAATTCCAGTGCAACATTCAGTTTGCAAATGGATGTGGCCGATTCCAACCAAAAATTCCAACTCGTGAATGTAAAGAGAGTCAATTCTTAAATTCTGAATTTACCCAACCCTGCTCTTCACAATAAAAATGCCTTCTGGACATTATAGACACTTATTTATGAGATGTCTGTATTATACTGAAGAATATCAATCTAAATGGAAGTTTATTTCCATATAGTGTCAATTCTTGATTTCTAGCCCACTTTCTCTGGCCCTAAGGCTGTTATCTAAAGGGCTCCCCTAACACTTCCTGTGTCCTAATAAAGGCAGGCTTAGACACAGTCCATGCTTTTCTGAACATTGTCTCCCGATTATAACCACAGCATCAGGAACAATGGCTGTGGAATGTCTAATCACAATGGCAGGGCAGAGAAGGGTTAAACATCTGTACATGCTGCTTGTTTCTGTTTTGAAATATGTTTGGTGTTTTTTGAAGATAAATGTGTGCAAACATCTGAACCTATGCAGTGCAAAATCACTGGAGTCAATGACCCCTTTGTCAGTGCATTGGTGATAACTGTTGGCTTTATTATCTTGAGGATTTAGCATTATTATATAAAAATAGGCCAAGTCTATAGATACTTCCATATGAACAATTGGTGCACCCAAACGACCATTTCATGTAAATGCAAGATTTACGTCGATCTCACTCTCATTAACAGTGTGACCTGGTTCTTTAACACATACACACAATAGATAATCAGTGGCCTTTATTTCCTACCAGCTACACACTAATGAAACCATTCTAACAGAAATGTAAATAATCTCAGCTGGATATATATACCAGATAAATACTGGCTGATGATGTCTTTTAACTCACACAGCCCACAGGTCGTGAATCTGTTTGTACTGATGGGTTAAAGTCAGGACAGATAAACAACTGACTAATGAGGACAAATACCCTGCAGCTCAATCAATGAAGGGCCTGTATGGGCACATTACAGTATGACTTGCCATATTATATCACTGAATAGGCACTTACCCAGCATTAGACATCAGCCTGCTGTATAATATTTTTATGTAAATAAAATAAAGGTCAAGAATCAAGCTGTATAGTAAATCAATGCATGGATGGATGGAAGGATAGATAGGATAATATTTAGACTCTATGGCAGATGATAGATAAACAGACAGAATGATAGAATGATAGAATAGATAGGTCGATAGAACGATAGATATATGGATGGATGGATGGATGGATGGATGGATGGATGGATGGATGGATGGATGGATGGATGGATGGATGGACAGAAAGACAGACAGACAGACAGATAGACAGATAGATAGATAGATAGATAGATAGATAGATAGATAGATAGATAGATACCGGTAGAGTGAGGGTGAACGTGCTATTGATCAAATCTCATCAATATATCATGTTGCATGGCTCTGACTGCTAATGAAGTGATTGCTGAGAGGCAGACGGCGGACTGCAGGAATGAAGTGAATAATCTGCATTTTCATAGCATGTCTGTTGCCAGAAATGTGATTTCTTAATTTCCGTATTCCGCTATTTCGTTATGATTTTAACTCACCTTGAGAATTGTCAGAGGTTGTGCTAAAGTCGGCCACGACGCCCGATCTGTCCGCTTTATTATCAGACATCTGCGATTTTTTCATCTGTGTTTCAACAGAGCTGAGCTTCC
>JAUZSZ010000139.1:16792322-16802798 GCA_034780575.1 Labeobarbus marequensis
GCTCCGGCGATGAAGTTCCCCGCTGAGCCGGAATCGAAGAGGATGGTAACTGGCAGGGAGGTTGCACCAGCAGCCAGTAGAACACAAGTGGTTAGGGGATTCATTTTAGGGAAATATGGCCGAATTCCACTCACCATCAGCCGAGGCGGTCGAATAGGGCAAGCCTGTCTCATATGTCTACCTCCACCACAATACAGGCATAAACCCTGCATTAAGCGTCTTCGTCTTTCCAATGGTGCAAGACGATATGAGTCAGTCTGCATCGGCTCTGGAGGGTCTCTGGTCTCTGGCTGGTAGCTGGGAGGAGTGGTAATGGCTGTCGAAGTCGATGGATCAGAATTTCATGCTTGCATCCGGTCAGAGCATCGTATAGCCAACTGGATGAATTTTTCCAAACCATACGTCATCATAGGCTGCTAGGTGTAGACGTACCCGGGGATTCAGGCCTTGGCGAAAAGCTGTTATTAAGGAGGGCTCGTTCCACCCGCTCGTGGCCGCGAGGGTGCGAAATTTCAGCGAGTATTGGTGGATAGTCTTAGAGCCTTGCCGCAACTGGAATAGTTGTTCGCCCACCGATGAATCTCCAGGTGAGGCTACTGAAAACCTCGCAAAAATGGGCCAGAAACTGGGAGAATGATTGGGTAGCAGGGCCGGCTTGATTCAGGATTGTTTCTGCCCATTTGAGAGCTGGACCCGTGAGAGATATGATCACAAAGGCTGTTTTGGATTGCTCCGTAGGAAACATCTGCGGATGTAAATCAGTCGTCAGAGAACACTGCAATAAGAAGCCATTGCACTCCTCCGGCTCACCTGAGTAGGGCGCTGGTCGAGCCATGGGACTGCCGAACATTATGGGAGAAGGAGAGCTGGTGCTTGTGTTGACGGGTGGAGATGTGGGTGTCGAAGCTGGTTGTGGAGTTGAGGGGTGCGTGAGGATCCTCTTGAGAGAGTCAACAAGCTCCTGGAATGGATCGGGTGCACTCATCCTGTTAAACAGTGTCGGTCCGATCTTCTGTTAAGATACGGTCAGACGCAGAGGTAAGTGAAAACACAGTGTCTTTATTTACAGGTTTAGTGCAAAGGAATCATGCAGATGGGATCTTGAGGTGAGTCTTTAATCTTGAGGGTGTTCGTTGAATATTTTGACGTGACGCTGATAGTGGCTTTGTGATTCACAGGAGTTTGGAGCGGAGCAGACGAGAGCACAGGAGCACTGAAGACACTAACCACAGCGAAAGGGCAATCTGGACAAATGGGACACAACAAGGAGGAGAACAGGAGGTAAGTACAAACAGGTAAGGATTCAGTGGTTATACTCAACATATGAAGTCTGTAGGAGGTGAGTCCACGTAGAATTAATGAGATCGGACAGCTGTGGTGACTGAGGTGTGTGCTCTTATGCTGTTCTTGATGACGGCGGTGATGAGGTGCAGGTGCGCGTGATTAGTAGTCAGGTGAGGCGGATCGTGATAGTTGACTGGGGAAAGAGCCTGGCCGTTCTGTGACAGTTGTAAAGCACTGCAGTTTTTTTGGGTGCGATGAATGAAGCTGAAGTACCAGACACCATAGAATCTACATTTGTTATTATTTTTCTAATGTTATCTATTTTATCAGTAAAGAAAGTCATTACTATTAAACTGTGAGGCAATATTTAGATCGGGTGGCATCTGGTAATTTGTTAATCTAGCCACTGGACTAAATAAATACCTTGGATTGTTTTGGTTATTTTCTATGAGTTTGTGAATATGCTCTGCCCTGGCAGCTTTTAAAGCCTGTCTATAGCTGGACATACTGTTTTTCCATGTAATTCTAAAAACTTCAAAGTTAGATTTTCTCCATTTGCGCTCAAGATTATGAGTTTCTTTTTTGAGAGAATGGGTATAACTGTTGTACCATGGCACAGTACTTTTTTCTCTAACCTTTTTCAATTTGATGGGGGTAACAGCTTCTAATGTATTAGAGAAGATAGTACCCATGTTGCTAGTCATTTCGTCTAGTTCATGTGTATCTATGAGTACACAGAGCAGTTGAGATAAATCAGGTAGGTTATTTGTGAATTTGTCTTTAGCGGCTGGAACAATAGTTCTGCCTGGACGATAACGTGGAGCCATATAGTTAATAACAGTAATACGCAGCATGCATAACACAAGGAAATGGTCAGTAACATCATTAATTTGAGGTATGATATCTATATCAGTAAGATCAATTCCGTGTAATATAATTAAATCTAGTGTATGATTAAAACAATGAGTGGGCCCGGTGATGCTTTGCTTGACTCCAAAAGAGTTTATTAAGTCAGTAAATACAAGTCCTAAGGCATAATTTGTATTATCAACGTGAATGTTAAAATCTCTGACAATTGGCACTTTATCAACATTAACCAATAGGTCTGAGAGGAAATCTACAAATTCTTTTAGAAAATCTGTATATGGCCCTGGTGGTCTATACGCAGTAGCCAGAGCAAGAGATAGGAGAGATTTCTTTTTCATATCTGATAGCGTAACACTGAGTAGAAGCATTTCGAATTAGTTAAACATGTATCCTGTTTTCTGACTAACACTGAGAATATCACTATATAATGTTGCAAAGTCTGATGGGGCTCATGCTTATAACAGTAGCTTGGTGGAGTAGACTCATTTAGACCAAAATAATAATTTGGTTTCAGCCAAACAGAGTACATCAAAACTATTATCTATCTGTGTTCATTTCATTTACAATAACTGCTTTGGGTGTGAGTGACCTAATGTTTAGGAGCCCGAGCTTTAAAAATTGTCTTTGCATTTTTCTGGTTTAATCACGATCAGGTTTTTCTAGATCCTGCATTAAATTTATATTTTGACCTCACTATTCAGGGAACAGACACAGTCTTTATAGATTGGACAATGCAAGTACTTCTGTGATTTAAGTGGGTAGAACAAAAGTCAACATAACAGTTATTTGAGAATTTGTTCACTAGTCATATGGAGCGTAGCGTACTGGAGATGTTGTCCAACAGGAGTTCCCGCTCCGACTCTGCTGGGGTGTAAACCATCAGCACAGAAAAGCCTAGAACGGTCCCAGAAAAGATTTAAATTATTAACAACAAACAGTTTCTGTTCTTTACACCATAACAATAACCATAATTCGATTAAAGCAAAAAGTCTACTGAACCTTTCCTGTCGTCATCGATACGTGGGAAGTGGTCCTGACATGGTGATTGTCATTGCGGGCAATGTGCTGCATACCGTCTCGCTCAGGCTCCTGAAGTCACTTTTCAGTGTCTCCGTCTGCAGCAGCTTGGTGTTATCCGTCCATACAGTGAATGTGTTTCCTTTGAGCTAATGACTAAACGTCTCGCAGACACTTCACTTTAAGGCCAAGAATTTAAGACGGTGAGCCAGGTATCGTTTCTGTGAAGTACTAAGTGTTTTGCTTGCAAAAGCGATGGGCCTGGCTTTGTCTTCACCCAGGGGTATCTGAGACAATACTGCCCCCAAACCATCTAAAGAAACATCTATGGACAGGATAAAGGGTCTTGAAAAATCAGGATGCGCCAGGACTACGCAGTTTAACAGCTTCTCTTTCAGGGTACTGAAACTTGTATCACACTCTGTTGTCCAGTCAGAGGGTTTCAGTTTTCTAAAGGTACCAGCCTGTTTTATGGTCTGATCTGTCCTCTACCCTTTCTCTTCTGACCAGAAGTGAGGGCAAACACAGGTCTAGCGATGGCAGAGCAATTAGCTATGAAATGTTAATAATAAAAGACCATCCCCAGAAAGGACTTACTTCTTTTAACTGAAGGAGTAACTCCATCATCTTCTATAAGGTCAGACTCGGTCATGCGGGAGATTACATCCACCTTTTCTGGATCCACAGCAACTCCACCCCCTTCGATGACATGTCCCAGGAAACTCACAGAAGTTCGCAGAAGGTGACACTTTTTTGGGTTCAGTTTTAGATTGTGCTGGCAGAGTCTTTGGAAAACTACTTCTTGCCTACTCAAAGCTTCCTTTTCAGTGGCTGCAAATACTAGTGGGTTATCCAAGTAGCACAATAACTGGGTGAAGTTCAGGTCACCAAATATACTCAACATCATCCGCATAAACGAGGCCGGACTATTGCACAGTCCTTGTGGCATACGATTGTATTCATGCAAGCCAAGTGGTGTAATGAATGCGGTGTATTTTTTTGTCTTCCTCGTGCATAGGTATATTATAAAAACCTGAAGTCAGGTCCATTGTGCTAAAATAAACATTCTCACTCAAAGATGCCAAACAGTCTGACTGATGCGGGAGTAGGTGTGCGTCTTTTAGAGTCCTGGCATTGAGCCACCTAAAGTCGGCGCAAATTCTCAAACTGCCGTCCTTTTTCCATACCATGACCAGTGGTGAGGTGAATTCACTGGTGGATTTCCTTATTATACCCTGGTCCTCCATTTCTGTCAAGACTTGTTTTTCGTAATGAGCTGGTGGAACTCTCTTGTAGAGAGAGCATGGGCATTCATCTGTCAGGCGGATGCGATGAGAGAAGTCTTTTGCCTCACCACAATCCAAAGCATGTTTAGAGAAGATGTCATTATAGCTAACTAAAAGCTGATCTGACTCCCGTTTGGTAGAGTGACTGACTTGGCACAATTTGATGTCTACTTCTTTCAGGCCAACTTCTGCAAGTTTCTTTTCAAGATCCTCAGAGCTTGATTCAGGATTAGCTATTACTTGATCCTTTCCCTCAACCTAACTGGTGTTCTGGAAAACTGTGAAATCTTCAATGGCCACACAAGGCGAAACATCAGCTAGCTTGCAATTCCTCTTCAGAGTCACAGGCTGATCGGAGAAGTTCATAATCTTCATGGGGATATATCCATCACCCCACATAGGTGTGATATCACGCCTAACCGAGTCGTGACATGGACTTTGAAGATGTGGGTTTCAACAATCACTGTGCTTTCAGTTGTCAGTTTCAGTTGTCAGTTTCACAGTCCCGATCTTGCTAGGGGTTTCGGTGCCCTGCCATCTCGTTAATCCTGCCATCATATCAAGAAACTGAGAAGCATCAGGGAACTATGACGGGTTACAGCTCTGAGCGGTCACTCTCCAATAATCACCACTGCTTTTCATTTCATGCATGAGGTACTTTATGACGTTAGATCCAAGAATGAGATCATCTTTCTGCCCTGGGACCATGAGGATGTGGACGATATACTGAACACTGTACATTTCTATCTCCACTTCATACATGCACTTAGGGTGAGTTTGATGACCCCCACACCCAATCAAGACAACTTGCTCACTCAGCTGTTTGTCTTTAGTGATTACATTTTCTTCAAGCATCCGAGATGTTGTTTCTTCATTTACTGTACAAGCCATGGAGCCGGAGTCTATTCCCTTGACTTTAAATGTTTTGTTCACAATTACTGGAGCATAAAACCGTTCACTAAATAGTTCAATTATTTGTGAATTCTGCATGACTACTTGAACATCTCCAGATTTGGCAGATTTGGTGTTCTCATACCATTGCTGCCAATCAACATCACGCTTTTGGTTGAGGGTTTGACTTTGTCCACCCGCACATCCCCTCTCCAAATGAAGGTCTGCTGGCTCAAATGCATACCAGGAACACTGGCTCTAGATCTTGCCTTATGACACGCTCTCCTCCAATGGCCTGGCTTAAAGCAAGACAAACACAGCCCATCTCATCTGTGGTGCATTGTGGTAGAGTGATCAGTTGCTTTGCAAACTTTACATGGCTTTCGGAATGACTGAGGTCCGCTTGACATGTATGGGGTGTGGACTGCTGCTTGCTGGTTTTGCTGTAACATATGATCAAGTTGAGCAATGAGATTCTGCAAGCTGGTATGATCAGACACTGTGCCAACATCACTCACAACTTCCATTTGATTTTGTGGTCTTGCGGAAGTGCCCACCTGGGTTGATTCATCAATTTCAGCAGCCTGCACGTTCGCAATAGCATATCTCTCCACACCTGAATGTTTTGATCTGGCCCCTTGCTGCTGAATCTTCAGTTGTGTCTGATGGTCATCCAGGCGTTTCTGAATTTCGCTAGCTTTCCACTTGTCAGCAGTTTTGAACTTCAACACTGCAGAAAGAGCATGGTCTGGGCAGTGTTTAACAAACATCATAGTTACTTCTTTACTCAGTTCTTCGAGGTTGCGTCCCTGCCTCTTCAAACACTCTTCTGGCATGTCAACTGCTTTATGCAGATGAATCCAGTAATCCATCGCATTCTCCCCGCTGTAGGTAAGGTATTGTAGAAGTCAGTGAGTGGCATTGCAGAATACATCAGTTCAGTAAAGTGTTGCTTTAGTATGTCAATAATAACTCTTATTTACATTACTGCGTAATGTGACTTTGATTATGTCTCTTGCTCTCCCTCCAAGTCCTGACATCATTTCCTGAGCCTGCTCTCCTGTGGACACACCTCTCTTTCTTAGATAGACATCAATTTGCTCTTCCCATTCATGAATGGAAAGTTTATCTGTGCCATCTCCACGAAAGCTCTTTCACGTCAGACTGCATAACTAATTTTACACCAGTCATGGTCAGTGAATGAGAATCAACTGACAGTGGTTCTAGACCTACACTCTGTCTGTTAGTTACTTTTTCCTCCTTTTCATTTCCCTTCATTATCTGTGGTGAGATTGATTGCCCTATTTCATGAGCTAACTGTGTAATGAGGTAGCTTAAGTCAGTGGAAGTTGCGTCTGAACCTGGGAACCTAACGATCAGTTTTTATTCGTGTGGAGCAAAACACTGGAGAGTCAGCAAAGCCCATAGCTCCTGGTGCATGAAACATATCTCTAAAGAACTGACCTCTCCCCCCACCAATGTCTACATCATCCTGAGCATCCTCAACAACATAATTATATGACATTTTTGTATGACAGTATGACAATGATTTTTTTTTCTTGAACTGGAAGGAAAAGGGGAAAAAAAGTCTTTATTGGTCTCCACTAAACAAGATTATGTGTTTTTTTCTTCCTCACTGGTGCTTCGCAATACTCAGTCTTTGTACCTTTCTCCAGCAGATTAGTCAGGAAAAGAAGAGTTTAACCCAGTCCACGGAACGAAAAATGCAGAAACTCAGCAACATCCGGCGGTCAATCTGATGTTGATCCTTCTGATGGATCCAGGTCACGGCACCAATGTAGCCGGCTTGACTCTCACGGCCTGACTACGCCTCTGTGTTGTGTTGTGTAGTGTGAAATAAACACTGGAGTCAGTGTGCTGGTTCAATGGTCTTTCATTTATCTGCATAAGTAGAGAACATGCAGTTAATTATTCGTTGTACAGTCTTGCCTGCTCCTGCTAAATATTCACACAAAGAAGAGAAATCAGCAGTCACGCTTCACAGGCTAACTTTCACGCTGACAACGTCACACTGCATTACCTCGATTAAAACTACACTTTTGCAGGTAAAACGACTTTATACTCGGTCCTAAAAAAAGGCAACACGTTCATGTAACTCATTTTCACATTGTAACAAAACACAGATCATTAATTAGAGATTATTTCCCTTTTAACACGTTTTTGATCCGGATTGAACAAAATGCACACCTCGCTCTGTTCAGACCTCCCGCGGACTGAAGCAAGAGTGCCCAACGCGCCAGTGACATCACAACGGCGACGTGCACGGAACTCAAAGAAATAAAATACACTTTTTTTCTTTTCTCACATATATATATAAACATTAATTACCAACAACAAAACATAAGGATTTTGAGTGAATTACCACAAAAACACAAATTATAATGAACACCTGCTACATTCACCCCTTCTGAATTCACCAAAATCCCACGACTTAATCAGTTTCACTTAAACATTTGACCAAAATATCCAAATTGTCTCTTCACCTATTCCAGCTCGAAAACGCTACCATCTAAAAAGGTTGAGAGAAATTCAAGGGTGATCAGGCCTTAAAAACCTCCCAGAATAAAATGATGCCTTTTACACCATACCAGGTTTCAAATCTTGAGTCAAATTACATCACATCTATAAACCATGTCAAACTAATTGATTCATAATCATAGGGATAGAGCTATGTCAGAAAAATATATCGGAGGATATGAACTTGGACAATAAAATAACTCTAAAACAAGGTGAGTAATGACTGGGACTTTCTACCCAATGTGTTTGTAATTGATTTAAGTGTTAACGGTCTCTGTGCCATAGATTCAATGAGACGATTGACTTTTTTGACCACTCTACCAGCACGTGTGACTCTTTCTTGAGTATTTTCAACACCCTGGATGTCTAGGTTTCCAGTCTCTTGATTAGGCTGTTCTGGTTTAGACACGTCTCTCGTCTCTATAATGGGAGTGGTTCTGTCACCATCGGAATTGAAACAGTCCGTCTGACCATTACAAGGCTCTGTTATATTACTCTCATCCTCAGAGGACTTCTCAGAGCAATCATCACCCTGGCTCTGCTGTCCGCCCTCAGAATAGAACCGCACAGATCCAGTTTCACTTTGTAAGCTTTGACCCAGGGAATTTTCCATTTCATCTAGGACCCAAAGGCTGGTTTGTCTCTCTGAACTTTCTCTCTCTAAACAATCTGCAAGATCCTGGGGCTGTGAATTAGCAACCGACTCCCGTTCATCAGCACAATCATTGAAATGCGGATTAGTGGCTCCTCCAAGTTCCATCTGAACAGGTAAAAAACTGATGTCGAACAAGAGATTGCGATGTACAACTCTCTTAGCTCCTTTCTCATCTTGCACCACGTAGGTATGTGTCTGAGGGTTCCGGTTGATGACTACGTAGGTGGTTGCCTCCCACTTATCGGCAAGTTTCCTCCTCCCTCTCTCTCCCTTATTAGCAATCAATACACGATCGCCAACATTCAAATGGGTGCCCTTTACTCTTTTGTTATATCCCTGAGCTTGTTTTTGTTGCTCTTTGGCAGAATGCTGTTGTGCAATGGCTGCTGCTTCATGCAGGTGAGAGAGTAGTGTCTTGGCGTGATTACTATAATCCACTACCACAGGATCTCGGAGTACCTGTTTGAACATCACGTCTACAGGGAGTCTCGGCACGCGGCCAAACATAAGGTAAAAGGGTGGGAAGCCAGTTGTTTCAAGCACAGTGGCATTATAAGCAAATGTTAGGGTCTGAATTTGTTGGGGCCACTGATGTTTAGCCTTTAATGGCAAAGAACGCAGCATTGCTCCTAGAGTCCTATTAAATCGTTCAGTTCCTCCGTTGCCCATTGGATGATATGCTGTGGTATGTGACTTAACAACTCCTGACAACTTGAGTAACTCTGCGATCAAACCACTCTCAAAATTAGCACCTTGATCTGTGTGTATACGTTCAGGGAATCCGTAAACACAGAAAATGTGATCCCACAGCTTTCTGGCCACCTGCTTAGCTGTCTGATTGGCACATGGAAATGCATGGGCTAATTTCGTGAAGTGGTCCGTAACTACCAACACGTCAACAGAGTTTTGTTTAGAATCTTCTGCACTCCAAAAATCCAAGCATACCAATTCCATGGGTGCTGAAGTTCTGATACTCTCCAATGGAGCTCTAGCGGATGGTTCAGGTGATTTAGCAAGGATACATCTTTGGCAGCATTTGACATAGGACTTGATGTCTTGTTCCATCTTAGGCCAATAGAACCGCTGCCTGGCTAAATGAAGCGTTCTTGCTTGACCTTGGTGTCCCGCAAGGTCATGAATGCCACTCAATGCTTTGGCCCTAAGACTCTGGGGAAGCACATACTGGTATCGCTTCTGCTTACTCATTGGGTCTTTGATTACTCGATAGAGTACGCCATTCAGGAACGTAAGTCTCTCCCATTGCTTACTGAGAGAAAGTGCACTTGGATTGAGGTTTACTCTCTCCCGTCTGTAAGGTCTTCTTCTGCAAGTCACAAAAGGAACAACCACGCGTATGTTAAGATCTTGTTCCTGTCTTTGTTGGAGTTCCTGTAAGGAGAGTTCCGGTAACATGTCCAGACTAGATGGTGCAAACTGTTGAACAGATTGGATCAACTGCACTGCTCGGGACTCTGCTGCCAGTTCCCAGTTGTCATAAACTTCACAGAGGGCATGAACTTCGCCAGCATCACAAATACCTGAACTCACTACTGGAAGGTCATTTCTCAGGTCAGTCTCTGATACCGGGCGCTGACATTGGACTTTTAATCGAAATGTCTCCTGGATCCCTTCCTCGCCGACTTCGGCAGCCTCAGACAGCAGACTTGTATACTGCTCATTAAGCAACCGATGACTGATTGTTTTTGTAAAGGGATCATGACTAAGAGTGTCAGCCACTACATTCTTGCTGCCCGCTATGTGTCGTATCTCAAAGGTGAAAGGAGCCAGCTTTGCAACCCAACGTTGTTCGCAGGCGTCTAGCTTTGGTTTAGTCATTATGTATGTCAACGGATTGTTATCCGTCCATACGGTGAAAGTGTTTCCTTTAAGCCAATGACTAAACTTCTCGCAAACACTCCATTTTAAGGCCAAGAATTC
>JAUZSZ010000139.1:16830113-16841305 GCA_034780575.1 Labeobarbus marequensis
ATTGCAATTCTATGACGAAGTGCTATTGTTACATTTACGCCTGATGACCGCTCACATATCAGATGTACTTGTGTGTGGAAACTCTGCAAGAACAGCATCTGTTAAAGTAAAAGAGGTAAGGTCAGAGGGCATGTTCATACAACTTTTTCTTTTTACTACATCAGACTGTAAATTTTCTGTTATGAACCCATACTACTTAACATAATTAACCTAGACTCACCACTTGGACTTGGACTTGGACTTGGACTGCAATTATGAATGAATTTTGACTTAGACTCAGGTGGACTTGTATTCAGGATTGACACAGCCTCACCTTTTGGACTGGACATTTTTCTGAGTATACAGACAAATCCACATCATAACATGAAAGATAAAAAAGTAACAACATAAATTTAGGATGAAAAAACATTAATCAACGTCTCCCACACTGTCTGTTCATGAAAATGTTTCCATGTAAATGTATAAAAGATGGTGCCAGTGATTCTAGAGATTCTAGTGCTTGAAAATCTATTGCAACATTCTGAGGAGCAAAGAGTCTCATGTTTCAGTTTATGTGGATGTTCACAATAAAAATACCCAGTAAAACCACCGGGTGCAATGATGTTTCAGTAAAACCATGAATCATGAGATGGACCACCAGCTGCGAAACATTGAACTAGTGTCTATTTTTTTTTTTACCTTTCTCCATGAAACAAATCGACCTGCAAATTAATAAAAGAACACATATTATGCAGACACTGTTCATGATGAACCTCTGTTTAAATTTCAATTTTGAAAAAGCCAGCTGGTATGTCCTTGTTGGTTAGGGTTCAATTTCACTTGAGGATCAGGATTAGATTCAGGCGTTATCTTCTGGTGAGACATGGGAATTCATTCGGCACAGCCCTCACAGTGCATTATGGGTATTCTCAAACCATTAACTGTACATCAGTTGTATAGGTCTCACTGCTGTATGGCGCCCTCTACTGGACAAAAACATAGCCTCTGTTAGGAAGAGGGCTTTTCACATGTATGGACTACTTTGTGCCTTTAATGCAAACGTAGACATGAGATTTGGTCAAGTTGCATTTGAAATGTCACAGCTAAACATTTCCAGTAAACATTTTTGGATGCAAAAGCCACAAGATGGTTTCTAATTTCCAGTTCAATGATCACTAACTCTTTCATTTCCTTTTTAGTCTGGTTCACAGTGGTGCTTTTGGGAACCTATAAGAATCATCTGTGTTTCAAAATAACACGACATGTCAAATTAAAACTGTTTACTTCAGGCTTCAGACTTAAGACGTTTAAAACACCGCTACAGTATGTTGAACTAAAACCATATTGCTTCATGTTTTTAACATGAAAAAGCCACACTAATTACTTTGGAAACGTGAATAATTGTTTCAATTATTTTAAAAACAGCAACTCTGATATAACTCTGTCACCAAACCAAATTGAATGACAGTAAGATTCTGTGTGACATAATTCCCAGTAAGCAAATATGTACCAATGAATGACAAGTTTACTTTAAATAGCAGCTGAGGTGCCTTTAAGTATTTTTAATTTACAACTCCTTACAGTAAACATATACATCAAATAATGTCGTCAGGTTGTTTAAGTGCTGAGAACAGACTTAACATCTACCTGTAATAGAAAACACAACACAAAATGCTATAACACATGCTGTGCTTAAAAAAGGCATTTCTTGGATAAATAATATGTGAAATAATATAATTAATATTAGCATAATGTGAAAGAATAGATGTATATAATAGGAACCTGCTGAAAAGAGCAGATTAGACCAACAAGTTGTCCCAGTCTTTTTAGTGCTTATACTGGTGTGGTTTTAGTTTAGCTGGTGGAATTGGGCAACCAGCATGGTTTTCAACATGATGCTGGTTGATCAAGTAAATGTTGGAGTTGCCTGACATGAAATGACCTGCAGAGGACAGCACAGGAGCTCTGAGACAAACAGAAAAGACCAAAATATCCAAAATATGACATTAAGTGTCTTTACACCAGCCGTTCGATTTGTCATTGTAATGAAAATGAATACCACCCATATACAGAGTTTATTAACCTAAGCAATGAGTTTAGAAAGTTTCAAAACTGTATTAAGTTTTCCAAATGACCAGAATTATAAATGAATATTAGACAGCAGTTCAGGTCAGTGAATTTTAATATCTGAGCACTGATTATCAGACAGATGTAATATACAGTAGGCCACAGATCCACAGAACTAGAAATTGTCAGTGATGTTTAGCACGACTTATGGTTCCATATTTACATAATCTAATTTGTTTATTTATTTATGGTTGTATGTATGCATGTATGTATGTCACATTGTGAATCGACTTTGACAGTTGAATATTAAACATTCACAGCAATGTAAACTTCTGACTTCAACTTAACATGTTGTCTAATTTTCTGACATTAAATGTTTAGGTCTCTATGTAAAAACAAAGGGCATGACAGCAATGCTGCTGTTTCCATTTGAGGTTAAGAAAACTATGAGAACTGAGATACGTAAACGTATAAAGGTTTTAGAAAACCTCCACTCTATACAAAGGTGACAGACGCAGCGAGCAAACCAGTGGAACATATTTCTGGTTTTGGTTTAGCACTTCAGATGAGTGTATCTCAATTTTATTAATTGCTTTCCTAATTTTTGCTGAATACAAAATTATATGCAACAGAACATTTTTTTTTAAATTTCCAAAGCAGTTAACAAAGTAATACAATATGAAATAGTTAATGTAGAATAATTATTTTTATGAGATATGTTTGTAAAATTTCAAGCATGATAATATTTTAGTTACATATACATACACACACACACACACACATATATATATATATATATATATATATATATATATATTCCTTCACATGTATATTTTTTTATTTTTATATTTAACAAATCGCATGTTTCAATAAAATAATTTTTATATAATTTTCAAAATATAATATACAATCAGCCATTACTATTATCAGGTCTAGCAGCCATTCATTTATTTTAAGGTTTTAAGTTATTGTTAGATACAAAAACAACAGCAACACCAAAAAAAGTTACAGTTTAAAATTCAAATTCAGATCAAAAGCATCACATTAGATTTGATAACTAAATGACTAAATTACCAATAAATCATTCTTACTTCTGTAAAATCCTAAACTTTATCTAGTCCTATCCAGTGATGTAAACACATTTCATTCAAATAGTCAATATTCAGTTCAGTATTTTTTTTATTTTTATTTTTTTGTATGCAAGACTGTATAGTTATATTTCTATAAACAAAAAAAAAATTCTAAATTATATTTTTTATTGGAAAAGTGTGACAAGCTCCAGTTTCCCCAGTATTCTTAATATTAAAACCATTTATTTTTCACATATTATTCACACTATACCTATAGACATGTTATATAGTCACATGTAGATGCTGTTGACTAGATGATTATTTTTATATGGCGAGAAATGTCCACCTCGGCGTACTGAAAGAGCAATGAAAAGAGAACAGAGTTTCAGCTGCAGTCAAACTGAATCAAAATAATTCCAAACAAAATCTACTATAATTTGTTTTACTTTTGGAAATAAAAACATCAATGTTCCTCAATAATTATCAAAATAATAGTTTAAAAATGTAGTAATTATATTAAGATTTTAAATGGTTTCACATATTTACCGTATTGTACTTGTAAAAGTTTTGCGTCTTGTGGCTGATATGTAACTTCTGTCTGCAGATCAGCATTATAAACATGTTCATCCATCTGTTCTGAATTCCCAACAGCAAAAACTAAGAATGAAACACAATTTAGAATCAACATTTTTAAACTGTATCAATATGGAGACACAAACATGCCAAACTAATAGTCACACACTGAGTCCAAAATTTTCGTCCAAAATTTTTGCACGTCAAAAAAAATAAAAAATACGACCTCACGTTGTGTCACTCACATTTGCACACTGCCTCTGAAACTTTCGTCCGTCAAAACAAAAAAATTGGATCAGGTTCGATTTTTTTTTTGCGTTTTCGCATCCATAGCATGCATTTTGATAGGAAAGTGTGGAATACGAAAAAAAACGGAAAAACGCATACGAAAATTTCGGACCCAGTGTGCAATGGCTTTAAGCAATGAAAAACATGCTCACTCCAGAAGAGCATCATATTGATATTTTTAACAGACAGTATCATTAGTGAATGTTTAATTTGTTAATTTAAGATAACTCACCGAACACTACAATGATCAGAAGTCCGTTCATCAGAGCAGATATGATTATAATCATCTGATATTGTGTTTGATTCTGATAAATAAACTCCACCACTGTATGATTGTGACACTCAGTTAGTTGAACTGATTCTGTAAAGAAAGTGTCCATAGTCTGTTACTGTCTGTCTTTAACTGGAGCACAATGACAGTGATGCAGGTTTGAAAAACTGAATTAAATACTGATAACAGATTAATCTCTATGTGGAGCGACCAATGAGAGGCCTTATCATATTCCTGTAATTAAAGAAAAAAAAAATAAATAAAAAAAATAAAAAAAACCTAAAAAAAACTGTAGTAATAACAAATGTAAATAATCACACTGATTATCAGACTGTTTTAATAACTACAGGAGTAAATGAACTCACCGGTGAAGTATATTCTGGTGCTGTTGCTGAGTTTTGGAGGTGTTCCTGTGTTCATACAGTAATAAACTCCTAATTCATCAGCAGTCACATTATTAATAACCAGACGATGTTTAAACTGCACTGAATATTTCTTTCTGAATGTTTTATTATAGTAATGAGGTGATATTGGTGTCGTATGTTGTATGCTGTATAATGTTCGTAGAATCAGTGTTGGAGGATCTTCTGTTTTCAGTATCCAATAAACCTCATTTTCATCAAGATCACAATTTATGATCACATTTGATCCCAAATCAGTCAGTAGATCTGCCACTGCAGCTTGACAACTGATTAATACCACTGTGTGAAGAATAAACCAATTTATAATAACGTTTGTGACTGTATTGTAAAAAGAAATATGCATAATATGTAAAGACTCACAGAGCTGAATCTCAATGATCTTCATGTTGTCTTGATTAAAGCACTTCAGTATAAAATCTGGTTCTCTCCACACAGCATAAGACGAAGTCACTGAAGTAGAAAAACTATATGAACAGGAGGAAGTCAAGTTTGACCGCACTGTACACATTTTTTTTTTTTAACATGCAGTGATCCACCACCTCAGAAATGATGTGCCTCGTCACTTCTTTAAACCTACAATGGAAGATGTTCTGCTTATAAATGAACAAAACAGTTATTCAAGTGCATAACAATTGGTGTTTGAAACAGTCTCGTTGATCCGCAAGGTGACAAGATTTCTAAAACGGAAATCTGAGACATTTCCTTCTTCAGTGGTCAAAATACAATTGAAATCTCACTTTTTATATCTATAGATTTAAAAAAAAGTGGGATATTTTGGGATATTCAAATAATAATTATTATGATGTTTCCAAGTCAAACATTTTTACAGTACAATTTTTTATATGGTTTTGATACAATTCACAGTGGACAAATAGCATCAGTTGGCAAGTCATCTTTGTGTGGTTAAGTGTCACGTCTGAAAGAAGGTCTATGTGTGTGGTGCGGTGAGAGTAATTATTAATTCCATTAAAACAGTTCAGAGAAGAGTTTACAAGAAAAAAGGAAACAGAGCCCGTAATATTCTGTTCTGTTTGGGTTTTCAGAGATAGCAACAACTGCAATAATTAACAGGATTTAAAACCAACCCTCAGATTTTTTTTTTTTTTTTTCCTTGCTGGACAGGTAAGATAACAATCATTATATAGAATTAGTGATGTCTAAATTAAGCTTAGTGAACCATCGAGGCTTTCTCTCGGTCTCAACTGTATCGCAAAAAAGTTTTATTAGCTTTTCAATGTGGTTTACAGTTTGCTGAGTGAAGTATTGGAGTAAATGTAATTAATTACTGCCCTATGTTAGTCCTCTGTCCTGCGTCATGTGTTCCCGCCTCTTGTGTCCTTATTTGGTTTGTTTCCTGTCCTTGTTTAATGTGATTATTAGTTAATTCTGTTCAGCTGTGTTTTGTATGATTAACCTGTGTATTTATAGTCCTGTCTGTTCAGTTTGATTTTGTCGGGTCTACTCGTTACTCCCCGGTGGTCCTGTCTATGTCAGCCTTGCCTTGTTTGAAGTTATTAAAGACTGTTATTTGAGTTTACTTCCTCGTTTCCATGTTCCTCGTTGATCCTTGTGTGTGCACTGTGACACCTTAGTGATAAATGAATATACTTAATTGTATTTAATATATATTTATTTCATGATAAGTATACTAAAAATAGATTGACATGTCTATACTAACTGAAAATACATTATTTCATGCTTTTATCAAGCACAAACTTAGTGCACTACAAATTCAATTGTAAAATACTACACTTTTTACAAATGCATTTGGGGAAGGATGAAATATACACTGTAAAAAATCCAATTAACAAAATGTTGGAAGGGCAAAAATATTTAAATTGAACTAATTTTATCACTTGGGCTCAGCTGACAAGACATATTATATTAAGTCTGCACAAAACATTAAATGAATGGTTATTTTCAAAATGCTGATTAAAGCTGCAAAACTGTGCATGCATGTATATGCATCACATTTAAGAATGTCTAAATGCATGCCATCTGCAGAAATATTTTGCAATTCGAGATCACAATAGAGTGCAAGATATGTACTTTTTTATTTGTAATTTAATGCACAAGTAGGCTAAATGTGAGCACAGTGTAGTTGTACTAGAAAATTGGCTCTAGTTTTTGTTAATTTGTAAATTACGAAAATGAAACCATATTTAAATGCATAAAATAACCCATTTTACATTCTGGCATTTATGTGCTGTTGACTTCTGGCCTTTTTCACATCATTGCAGATGGGAATAACTTTTAAAAGATAACTTTTTTATGAAAAAACTGTTGCAATGAATTCATTTTAACAACTAGAATAGAATGTTAAAACATTGAGTTTTTACTTTTGCAGGGTTCATTGATTATATATAAGGTTAACTAAACTTTGAACTATGTATTTATCTGCATGTCTCATCTATGAGTAGGCTAGGTCTATGTAATGATGGAGAACAAGATTTTGGGGTGTTGAGACCCAGAACCAAGCTGACTGAGCAATAAAGCTATAGTGAGCCTTTTATTAAAATATCTGGAGGTAATACAATAATGATACGAAAATTGTCATATTCATTCAGTATTACTTGATCTAATTCACAACTCAATTACAATTATTACAAATTAGTTGCATTCAGTTGTGTTTTAGGCACTAAAATGGTCCAGTACTTTATAGTCAAATACATTTTTATATTGAAATCATGAAGATTTCTGTGCCACCACAGACTGTGGGCCCCTTCCTGGCCACCCCTATGAAAACATCCGGCCTCTACCGATTCCTAAGAGGCCAAAGTGATTAATATCAGTTCATTTCTGAGTATCTCTGTTGCTCAAAACAAACAAATAAACAAAAAAAAACAAACAAACAAACAGCAAAAGTGTTTGTGAATAGGTGATATACATCTGAGAGAATCTAAGACTGTAAACAAGAACACAAACTAGCCACCTTTTGCTGAAAAAAATAGGCCATCTATGTGATTCAAGTAGATCAGATGAGCTGAAAACTCTTGCTATTTCATACTTCAATACTAAAAAAAGCTTAACTTTGACAATAAATATATTTTTAAATGCTATAATAGTGATTTTTATAATGTCTAAATATTAATCCATTAGCAAAACACGTGAAATGAACTATATTTCAGAGTGGAAATGGTATATGAGACAACGATCCTCTGCTGCCATCTAGTGGTCATAGTGGGAATCATGACATTCATTTTAATAGTATTTGCTTTTCTACCAGATGAAATCTTGGCAGAATTCTTTGACTTAGCGTGACAAATTTTCAATGAATTATCTCTAAGTAAAAATGAAAAAAACATTTTTTTTTCCTCCTATGGAATTGAAAATGGGTGAAGGGGGTTCACCTAGCATACCCCTCGGCAAATGTGCAGATGCTTTCCAGATCAACAGATCTTTAACAGACATCTTGCAGACATACGTGTGCTATCTGGGTGGCGAAATGTGCAGTAAGGTCTGTAAAAACGGTCTCTCTAAAAAGTGCCCCAGGTACATTTATGTCATGAGACCAGGTTTGAAATATACTAGCAGCAATGTGTGTGTGCATGTTTAGGCTACATGTTTGTTTTGATTATGTTGAGGCAGATGACAGCAAGATGGTGGGGTTTGTTTAGTCTCATGAACAACCTAAACAGAAAGAAACAGAAGAGATGTTCAGATAAGTCTAGCTGTAAATACAGAAAGAAAGAAAGAGGGAACGATCAACAACCCAGGAAACATTCTTACAACTCTCTCAACATACTGACATTCTTCAAAGTTGAGAACAAACATATTCCGGTAAGATTAATAAAACATTCATTCAAAGTTATCTGGTCCTTAATAAGCTGTTTGTTTCTCAAAACTTTAGCATCGTTCATGGATCATTTATACCTGAAACATTCAAATGTTACTCATTGTTTCAGGAGTAAAATTCTCATTATGTTTGAAGAATGGGGAAATGGAATGTTCCCTTAAAGAAAAAAAAAAAATGTTTTTTTTTTTTTGTTTTTTTTTTAAACATTTAAAAACTGGACATTTGAATTCAAAAAGTTAATCTGAGTTAAAACTAGCAACCAAACCTACATGCTGATAGTATGTCTATAAACAAGCAAGGTTTAAAAGGCTGTTTCATGACAAGTCTGTTAGTGTGAAACTTTTGCTTTCTCTCTCTTTTAGTTTCATCATGAGGATGTTCTGGTGATTTGAAACTAAACCACAAAACACACTGTACTTGCCCAATGGCCTGCTCATCTAGTCTGAAAATTACTTTGAATTCCCATGAGTTTCTCCTCCCATCAGACAGTAAATATTTCCTTTGAGGCAGGAACTGAACAAGATCAAAACAAGAGAGAGGAACTATGAGGCAGATCTTTACGGATTAAGCCCAGCTATAAAAAAGAAAATAGGTAATTTCTTGTTAAATAAAACTGTTTGTTCTTTATTTAAAAAAAAATAATAATAATAAAAAATAAAGAATAATAATAAAAAAAATATTTCATAATTCTCTATCTCTTTCTTTTTTCTCTGTCGGTCAGAATGAGGACCGCAGGAACATATAAGATTTATTCAGAGAAATGTTTCACTTGAGGAACAAGATCCAAAATACAGTGTTTTCTCAGAGTAAGTCTGAGTACATTTACTCATTTGATTTACTGCTTTTCATTTCATTACTGGATTAAACATCACATTATTTTTTTAGTGAAACTGTTGCTCAATAAAACTAAGCTTTTGTCATGCCTTTTATTTATTAAATAAAGTCCAGACAGACAGATGATTTGGAGATACAATAAGATCTGAATCATATTTGATATTAATTACGGTAAAAATTCAGTAGAAGGTCAAGAGTCTTGAATATGCTTAAATAAAATATGAATGCTTAATTTGGTGGTTATTACTGACCAGTTTTTACATGGTTGCTGTTGATGTCAATTATGTCTGATCATGTCATATGGAAGAGTTTATGATACTAGTATTTCACCTTAATTTCAAAAATAGTTATGCAATAGTCAAATAAATATATATATATTGATAACATCAGGCTACCGCAGCCAACACTGCATATGGTGATACCAGTGTAAGCATTATATGGGCTTGATTTATGGGTCCTACACAGATTTGTCCATGGGTTTCATGCTGAGTTTAGAAAAATGTTCGATATTGATAATATTGAAGAGAGAGTAGGAGATCAAGAGTCAGAGTGCATGTGAAAAGCATGTGGAAGTCAGCTCATATCTCAGGAGTTTTGAATATACTGAAGTAAATGTGAGAAAGATCTGGAGTGTATTTCTGATAATTTCACCTGGTAACTGTTGACGACACTCACGTCTAATTTGCGTACTTATGCACACGCTTGATGTCTGACATCATCTGTAGGATTACGCATGGTACATTGAAGTGACAGAGATAAAAAAGCAGTATTTCACTGTAATTACAAAAAATACATTAAATATTGACAATACTGGGCCACCACTATGAAAAGGTATGTTTGATGAATTCTGAATGAAACGTGGTTTGGACAAACGTATTTCCCCGTGAAGGTCTGATGTAGTTAGCATGCTCGCATTTTTGTTCGGCCTGCTGTGTTTGGGTTGTCAAATGCTTCATTTAATCTAGAATTAAAAATGGAAAACTCTTAAGCATCATGAATACATGAAACATGATTTATTATAAACCTGATTATATGGTTTATCTACTGTAAATCTTATTTTGGTTTAGTTGTTAGCAATTAGCATTATCATCTTTTGCTTTTTTCATGTGCAGTTAGTTTTAGTTGATAGTAGTTTGATTTGTCCAGTTTTACAGTGAAATCAAGGTTTTAGCAGTAGGGTAAGATGAAGACTTTCTCCTTCAGGAACATTTATTGACAAATTGTAGCAATATAGTATGTATTGACATGGGAGAGACACTCGACCCTATCTTATCTTTATTATGTGTTTTGTGGGAATCAAAACATATACACTGGTGTTGCTTGAAGCATGCTATTCAAGTTGAGCTAAAAGTAGTTAAAGGAACTTCTTGAAGGTTGATGTTATCATGCTTATACGAGCACTTGGTCTGCTATGTTTGGATTATCAAATGCTTCATTTAAACTAGAATTAAAAAGGGAATACTTTTAAGGGTCATTAATTAATTAAACATGAATGATTATAAACCTTATACAAACCTTTACATAAAAAAAGCATTTTGTATTGACAATATTGTTGCTTAAACCATGCTATTCAATTTGAGGAAGTTTAAGGAACTTTTCCTGTTTCGACAGTTCCTGCTTCATCTGTGTATTTGCTGTGCTGATAAAAAAAGGTGAGAACAAAATCTAAATTTAAAAGCTAAATTTATACCACATGTGGAGTAAGATGAAGATGAAGGGAAGAAGCCCTCTGGGGTATTTATTTTATTTTACTTTTTATTTTATTTTATTTTGAAATGTTTTATTTTGAATAATGTGTTTTTATTTTGAAAATATTTTAAAGAGTGAGAGTGAATTGGAAGCATTAGCTTGAGCTTACCTCCAATTCTGGATGAGAGAAAAGTATTATAGGA
>JAUZSZ010000139.1:17066914-17077735 GCA_034780575.1 Labeobarbus marequensis
TTTGTAGATTATTAAGTTTTTTAATAATTGTATATTATAGAATTATATTAAATATATATTTTTAATAATTTTAAATAATTCTCTTCATTTTTTGTACTAATTAAACTTTTAAATCAATAATAAAATTGCTTGCTTATTAATATTTAGTAAGGTAGTTGTTAAGTTTAGGTATTGGACAGGACTTCTATCATAACATGATAGAATATGTGCTTTATAAGCACTAATAAACAGCCAATATTTTAATAATAGGGATGCTAATAAGCAACTTAGTGAGAACTGGTCCCTACACTAAAGTGTTAACCTTTATTCTTATACATTTTATTCAATACTATAATTAAAATCCAATAATGTGTTTGAGATGTAGAGTAAACATTCTGCTACATAAATGGTATGGAATATTTTTGAACACAAAATAATGTATTTAAAAAATTTGACAATAATAAGTGCACTTCACTGATAGTCTTGTAAAGTGCTTACTGCGGGTGACAACTCCCTCCAGGTGGATGACGTTGGGGTGATCGAACTGTGCCATGATGCTGGCTTCTCCCAGGAAATCTCTCCTCTGTTTCTCGGTGTAGCCAGCTTTAAGAGTCTTCAGAGCCACCGGGATATCACGTTTCCCCGGGAGCTTCATCCGGCCATAACACACTTCCCCAAACTCTCCTGAAGTGTGCCAGAAAAGAAGATTAGACACTGGACAGTGTCCACTCGTGCTGGATTTAGATTCAAACACTTTCAACCTTCACAATGAAATTCACATGATATCTGACCGCTTTAACATTAATACTAAACTGATACGAATAAACACAGTGCTTATTTATCATTTTTAAATACATTTTAAATATATGTTTTTGTATATACATATATATACACACACACACACACATATAAGCATGTTGCATATTCTTTGAGCAGAACTTTATATTCTGTTGATCTTGTTCCAAGCATTTCTCATGTATTCCCCAGATGCCCAGGTGTATTTCACGCAATCAGCGAGGACAGCTGTACCTGAACCTATGATTTTCTCTATTTTGATCCTAGACGCTTCAATTTCTCTGGCAAATTCGTGGACAGCCTGGCAGGGGTCCTCATATGTGTGGGGATCAATATAAAATCTGGCTTCTGGAAATGATACTAGAATAAACAGAATTAGCATTTGGTCACATATTGCAGCATGAAAGCAATTTTCAGTCACAGCCACAATCTCTGTAGGGTCCAGACAGCAGCTACAGCAAGAAATTGGACCAAAAAAGCAATAGTTTCCTGCCTAAAATTCATTAAAAGAGAAATCATGGGGGAAAAGATTGTCTCTCGTACCATGGCCATTTTGGTAGTGCATTTTCTCCTCGTCTGAGTCCTGGAAAGCTTTGCTGTACCCACAATATCTGTAACGCAAACCAGAAGAAGACACAGAAATATTGTGGGGGGTTTTAATGGGCCTTGTGATATACAACCCACATGTTAATAATAAAGCATGTAAAACTTAATTAACTCGATGCTTAATTAACAAAGAACTTCAAGACATTTGTGCTTCACATGTGGATAACAAACGTCCTCTGTGTCTTAATCCACTGCCTTATAGATATCAAACAAACTGAGAAAGTGTCGGTTCATTGAAGTGATTATAAAGTATAATCAAATTCATTATTTAACACCAACTTTAAGTTGCTGTCATCAAACAGCAACAGAAACCACCCACTTTTCATTTTCTCCACTGAGATTCCAGAAACTTCTTCAATAGAGAGTTCAAGTCATGATCCAAATCACGCAGCTCTGAGATGAATCATACTGAACAGTTGTTTCGACGCAAAAAAGTATTTGAAATTGTGAAAGAAATGATTAAATCAGAAACAATGGTATAAAACAAAACTATTGAGCATAAGAGGGCAAAGTATGAAATACATTAGAACTTTAAACGTACGCAAACATTATTTTGGATCATTCACAATGCATCAGGAGTTTCTTGATATTTTGCAGCTCTTTCTTTTTATATGGAGAAAATGAATGGGATTTTTATTTCTGTGCTATATCTGACTTAACGTCATGTTAGGCCAAAATCAAATAAATTAAGTTTCCATTATGAGGTATGCGTTTCGGGGTGTACATGTACCAAAATATAGCCCCTCTTTCATAGATAATTACAGAGTGAGTCATAGAGGTGTTTGAGTGGGATTATTTCAAGAGGAAGCTGGTAAGAATATTCTCTTAAATGAATGATTCACCCAAAAATGACAATTGTATTCACACTGATATTGTTCTAAACCTGTATGAGTTCTAAAACAGCAAATATTTCAACTAAAATCTAAACATCCACCCCTACTCTTCTTGGCACATTGATGAGAGTAGAGATGTTTTATTTGTGAATGAATCATTCTTTTGAGTCAAATCATTTTTTTAATGAATCATTTGCTTCAGTTCAAAATAATTCAACAATTCATTCAGTCAGTGATTCAGTCACAGAAACAAATAAAGAAAGAAAGTCATACAGGTTTGGAAGACGTGAGAGTGAGTGAATGATGGCAGAATGTATTTATCCCTTTAACATATGTAACAGAATAAAGCAGGGAAAATGAATGCAGACAATTCAAAGTACTCCTCTTGCCGTTTTCTGCAGATGACAACGGCCAGAAATGTCACCAGTCCTGTTACCGAAGCCATGCAGATCCAGATAATCGTCATGTTGGTATTTCGCAGGGGAGCTGGTGAAGAAAAACAGAACCCAAATATCAACACAAATGCGTCATTAAACTCTCTGAATCATCACCAGTTTTCTCATTGCAGGCCAGAAAAATGGCATGTTTGTGTACAACGAAAACAACATGTGAAACCATCAGGAAAGGAATTTGTGCTCTGCATTTAACCAATCCAAGTGCACACAGAGCAGTGCGTAGTGAACAGACACACACTGTGAACACACACCCGGAGCGGTGGGCAGCAAATGCTGCGACACCCGGGGAGCATTTGGGGGTTTGGTGCCTTGCTCAAGGGTTTCACCTCAGTCGTGGTATTGAGAGTGGAGAGAGTGCTGTTTATTCACTCTCCCCACAGCTGCCCAGACAAAAGACAAAACGTTATTCACATAAAATCATTCATGAATTGTTCATGATCCAGACTAATTCAGTTGTCGAGTTCAACTCAATTAACCAAGGATCCAGCCACCAACTGATTGGAAGATTATCAATGTATAACAATGTAAAGGGACAGTTCACTCAAAATGACAAATTCTGTCATCATTTACTCACCCTCAAGCTGTTCCAGACCTGTATGAGTTTTTATTCTGTTGAACACAAAAGAAGATATTTGGAAGAATGCTGGTAATTTGTTTTATACTATGGAAGTCAATGGCTACTGCCAACTGTTTGGTCTTCTTTTGTGTTTAACAGAAGAAAAAAACTCATACAGGAAGATATTTTGAAGAATACTGGTAACCACACAGCTGACGGTAGCCACTGGCTTCCATAGTATGGAAAAAAATACTATGGAAGTCAATGGCTACCATCAACTGTGTGGTTACCAACATTTTTTCAAAATATCTTTCTGTATGAGATTCTTTCGTTTGTTGAACACAAAAGATGATAAAAAAAAAAAAGACCAAACAGTTGATGGTAGCCACTGACTTCCATAGTATGGAAAAATACTATGGAAGTTACTGTCAGCTGTGTGGTTACCAGTATTCCTCAAAATATCTTCCTGTATGATATTCTGATACAGGAAGATATTTTGAAGAATTTTGGTAACTACACAGTTGATGGTAGTAATTGACTTCCATAGTATTTTTTTTTTAAGTCAATGGCTACCGTCAACTGGTTTTCTTTTATCTTTGTTTTTTTTTTGTTTTGTTTTTTTGTTCAACAGAAGAAAGAAACTCATACAGGTTTGGAACAACTTGAGAATGAGTATTTTAATTTCTGGGTGAACTATCACTTTGAATTTTATTCTTTTCCTCACAAAAAGTTTCATATGGGAGACTGGGAATATAATACTTTTGATTGTTTTATGGTGCTTTTGTCCCCTTTTAGATGCTTTAAAGGTCTGGTCAACATTGTAAATGTTGACCATAAAAAAAGTTTGAGGGTTGAGAAATCTAATTTTATTGCAATGCCTGTAATTTGAAAAATGCAAACAAACCTTCACGTAAGCCATTTTCCAGTCGCATGTAAATTGACCAAAGAAAAAAATTATTTGCATCATTTGGCTCTTTACAACTGAATCATTTAGACTCTTCCTGATCTATAAAGTGAAACATCTCTGGAAGCAGAAGCCATAGATAATATCTGACATGATTATTGGACTCACGATGGACTGGAGTTTCTTCGGTCGCAATAAGAAGGAAAAACACTAAAATATTCTGAAGCATTTGGAAGATCAGCAGTCCGTGATGAGCCCTCTGAGGTTTCCCGGAGAAAATGTGTCACCTCTCTCTCGCTTTCCTTCATCTCCCTTTCACTCCTGCCTACCCCAGCATCTGCTCTGGTGGAGATTTTCCTTGGAGCCCAAAACAAAAGAAATAACTAAACCGGCACCGGCTCCAAAAGACATCACTTAATCACGGCTGGAGCGGGATCTTACGCCAGGGACCTCGAAGGGGACGCACGTCCAATTCTCTGTCATGTCCAGGCCTTAATTGTTTAAACAGACAAAAGAAGAGGGAAACAAATCCTCCGAATATCTTTCCACCTGATGAGATCTGCAGTTGCAAGCCATCGCCAACCTGGCTGTCATACAATCAGGCAACGAGCCCTTCAAGCAACTGTAATCTGGACTTTTGGCACGAGTCGCGGATTTATGCTTCATCAATTCGGCATCGTTGTAGGTGAGAAAGGCCTTGGCCCCGGTGAGGGTCTCTCCACATATGCTTGCGATTCACCAAGTTGTTTGTTTCCGAGAGTTCCCTTATAAAGAAAACAGATTTGCTAAATTGCGCCACTCTGATCTGGTTCAACTGCACATTAATCGAGAAAAGCTACGGTCCGCTTCCAAACTCAAGATGACCGTCTGCAGATCCAATTAGAGGTTTGTCAGTTGGGAAAAGAACCGGATGCTGAAATCAAAGAACGAAAGAACAAAGGAAGGATACGCGATCGTAGATTCTCTGCAGTTGAGTTCGTGACTCAGGAACAAGGGGGTGTGAATTCGTTCCCCAACAAAAATCGCTGTCCTGTGTTCGCAACCCGTCCTTGTAATGTTGAAAGACAATGATTGTGATTCCACCACATCTGCGCACATACATGCATGGTTCTCATTTGGCCGCAGAAAGAGGGAAAGACCACTGAGGGTTACATAACGAGAGGGGCCTCGCGGCTTGCGTGCTTGTGATGAAATGTAATTACTGCTGATGAATGGACTGCATGCACTGCATCGCCATCCTTAGATCAGTCATCCTTTAAGTGATTTGAATGTTTCGTTGGCTGTTTTGATAGCCCTGTGGTTGATTAAAGCAGCATACATGAAATTTGGCAGTGTTTGCCAGAAACATTTGGTTGTATGTAAGGCATACTATACAGTCAGGCAGTCATTACTACAAAACAAACCAAAAAGGCTATAGTGGAGTAAAAAACCAGTCATGATTTTTTTTGTTGAAGTTACTTTTTTATCTAACTTTAATCCTACGCTTAAGAAATCTTAGGCTTAGGATTTAAACTTAAATCTTTTTCTGTTAAGATAAATGATGCATTTGATCATGTAAGCAAAAAAAGCTCATCAAATGAGCAGCTATCATTCAACAAATACAAACACAACAACAATATCATAATAATATTAAATACACATTAATATTTAATATATTTTCTAAGTAATAATGTTAACTTTCTGTTAATGTAATTAATATCTATGCATATATAAGTATTGAACACACTACTAATAAACAATTATTTTAAAATTACGATAATGATAATGCTGATAAAAATGTATTTGTTCATAATATTTATTAGAAATGCATTATTATTATTACTGTTGTTGTTGTTGTTAATACTACTACTACTACTACTAATAATAATAATAATGACTATTCTTATTAAAAATGTTTTTAAAACTATTATTAAATTTCATTAACTATCAAATATTAAATTAATTTTAAACAACAACTATAATACATCTGTAATAATAATAACATGTATTTGCACAATATTTATTATTATTATTGGTGATAATACACAATATTATTACATTACAATTTTTTTATAATATTCTATCTTTTTAACTAATAATTAACATTTATAAAACAGGAGTAGTAGTGGTAGTAGTAGTAGTAGTAATAATAATACATACATATATACACAATATTTATTACACATTTATTATTATTATTATTATTATTGGTGATAACACACATTTTACAATGTTATTACATTACAAATATTTGTATACTATTCTATGTTTTAACTAAGAATTAGCATTTTATGCTGGGTATACACTAAAATATTTTTTAAAATGTGAGAGACCACAAATATGAGGACAAAAAAATCCTAAATTTAACTGTTTTGCTCCTATTGTGTGTGGTGTCCTCGGGGTTCCCCCCACACATCAGGATTTCTGATCGTAAATACGGGGTGCCTCTGATGTTCTACCAAGCAGATTTCGTCACTCTTAGCACACCTCACACCACAGGAAAATCTGATAAGGTAATCTTTAGAACCACCAGGATAATCGGGACATTACCTAGGATTGTCGGAAAGGGAGAAATCGACCCAAAATCAGTCCGATTATCTTGTGGTGTGTACCCAGCATTAAACAACAGTAATTCTAACAGTATTATTGTTGTTGTTGTTGTTATTATTATTGATGATTATAATTTTTAATAAATCCTGACTTTATTATTATCATTATTATTATTATTATTATTATTAATAACAAAAAAGTAATACAATTATTCTAATCATTATTATTCTTACATCATGTTCTTATGATTATTAAAATATTAAATACTACTACTGCTACTACTACTACTATTACTAATAATACTATTGTAACATGCAACACGCAGGTATTGCACTGGAGAGTAATGCGACATGCACATCCCACTGGAGAGCATATGCGAACCTTGTCACCAACTCTCCAGTGGTGAAAAAACTTATGAAGTTTCCTTCAAACACCACCAGGGTAACTGATAGCTTGAGGGGAACAGACCACCAAGCATTGAGTTTGGCAGCACAGACGGACTCTCAAACTGTTGAATGAAGGATCTCATTTCAGACATTTCATAGTCATATTGACTACTGGCAAGCAAAAACCCATGTGTGCGAAAATTCAGAGTCTCAATTTATGAGGCCAGTAGCACTGAGGTGTGAAGGGAAAATGGTTTGTTGATGTATACTGGCCAATCTGATTCATTTAACCCTCCATTAGTGCTTCATCCAAACGTACAGCGAGCAAATTACTCAATTGAAAGTGAAGGGTAAAGTCCCCTTAACATTAAAGTGCATTTGTTTGAATGTTCGCTATGAACGTCATCTTTGATTTCAAATGATCCTTGTGCTTCACTGATGTCTGTCTGTGCACCAGATTAATGGCGACTCTTTCAGGAAGAGCTGACACATTTGGCCAACTCGACTGTCTATGTCACTGTCTATGTCACCATAAGGAAGAATCATTGGAACAAATTATCATCGACTCCTAAAACGCATGTCGCTATACCGCTAGGGATTACATGTAGATCCAGACAGCAGGTCAAGGTTTCAATCACATTATTTGGACCCAAAAAGCATGTTTTCCCTTTGACAGCCATTCAAAAGTAGGCATATATATTCTTTTCTCTGACCAAACCTTGTGATCTATAAGTGTTCGTGAGGCATACCAAAGTTGATGCGTAACAGCGCATGTGTTTGCAAAGGGAGATGTTTTTCACTCATCCTGTCTGTCTCAAGAGGGAGTGTCGTAATGAACAGACCAGATCTGATCTATCACAAGACATCAAACTCAGTGAGCAAACCTTCAACAGGACACTTCTCTCAGGAACAGCATGTACGGAGATGGAGAAAAGATGGAGGAAAATAGATATCGTAAGACTGCAACCACTCAAAGCAAATCTTTCCAACAGAAACCATGTTGTTACTGCAGACGCATCTGTCTTGTTTAGGCCCTCGAGTTACAGAATAGGTACTGACAGTATTTACATCCCTCAAATAAATTTACGCAAATTGTTAGTTTTAGTTGATTTTTCTTATTTTTATTTTAAAACATTTTTGGCCTGTTCTCACCCCTGTGTTTAGCAAATATTCACATTTATTGTTCACAAAAACAAAATACATTTTGTCCTTATTCACTCTCTCTATATTTGATAATGTATTATTGAACTTGAAGACATTTAATAGACTTAAAGGCTTTAAGTTGTTTGTTACAATATGTCAACTCTGTTACCTTCATATTTTGTTCAATTGTTGTATTATTTTTTTTAAGTTGTTGGTAAGACTGTTACCAGCATATTTTTATCTCAAAGTATTCTATTTTATATAAACATAATGTAATATAATATAATAATTACCATAATGACAACATCACACTTTTAAGTAGTGAACTCGTCTTTAAGACAATATTAAAACACCAACCCTGTTAACATCATATTTTTATCTGTTCTATAAAAAAAAAATACATCAGAATACTTTTAGGAAGTGAACTTCGTCAAGAAAGTTGCATATTGTTATATATATTTTTAATGTCAACCCTGTTATCATATTTTGTCTTAGATTGTTTTATACATTTAAAAAAACATTACCATAATGATGCCATCATACCAGTTAGGAATCGTTATCTTATATTTTTAGTTTGTTGGCCAGACAATATTAAAACATCAACCCTGTTACCATCATATTTTTATCTGTTCTGTAAATTAAAAAAAACCCATCAGAATACTTTCAAGAAGAGAACCTTGTCAAGAAAGTTGCATATCGTTATCTTTTTTTATGTAAAACCTGTTATCATATTTTAATCTTAGATTGTTCTATACATTAAAAACACATTACCATAATGACAGCATCATACCAGTTAGGTATCTTTATCTTATATTTTTAGTTTGTTGGTAAGACAATACTAAAACATCAACCCTGTTATTATCATATTTTATCTTAAATTGTTCTATAAATACAAAAAAAAGAAAAAAATGACACCATCATACTTTAAAAACTGAACCCTTCTATAAAGTTAGGTATTATTACTAATATGTCAACCCTGTTACCATCATATTTTATCTTAAATTATTCCATAAATATAAAAACAAAATAAAAAAACAACACCATTACGGCAAAAAAAAAAAAAAAAACAACAACTCTTCAAGAAAGTTTTTTTTTTTTTTTGTCAGTAAGATAATGATAAAATGTCAACTCTGTTACAATGTTTTTAATTAAACAACTGATATTTGGAAGGTGGATATTTAAAATGCATTAAATGTTGTATATTATTTGGCTTGAGATGGCACAACGCAATTTATTAGCGCATTCTTCATCTCAGAGAATGCTTTAAAAAAAATGAGATTGCTTACAAAATGTACTTTAAAAGGTCACCTTCTCAAACTGGAAAAGGCACTGTTTCATCACCCAACATATGTTTCTTCAGATTGATTCTTTCCAAAGTACTGCAAGGCAAAAATCGTCTTCCTGTTCCTCCTCCATCCTTTTGTCAACTGCCAAAGAAAAGACGGGAGGACAGAGACAGAAAAACCTCAGTGAGCTGCTTAAAATAATACATTATACATATGCTAAGCCAGAACATCTTTAATTATATGATGTACCTCAAGCTGATAGATTCATTTGTGTTTCTTCCCTCTCGACCAGATGGATTTTTTAACCAGGCCATTTAATCAAACACCTGTGGGATAAATTAGTATAAAAGTTAAATGCATTGATTGCAATGTAGGAGTTTGTCCGCATATGCAGCTATACCAACATGAATCAACATGAATCAACATTCTCGCTGTACTGACTCAATTAAGTTTTTTTTATCTGTTCATTTTAAACACATCAACTTCTTTCTCAATGAATATGTTCTCAATCAAAATACTGGAATAAGCCTAAAATGTATTCTTTACAGATTCATTTATTCACTGGGACCTACAGTAGATGGAAAATAAACTGAATGGAAACTACTTCTTGCAGTTGGGAAGAATACTAAGCCTGACGAAGATAATATCAATTTTAAACTCAGAATGTACTTAATTTTTAGCTATTTTAGTCAGTTAGCAGACACTTTCTTATCCAAACACTGGAGTAAGAATATATCAGTCCCAGACTGAATACACCAGCTCTGTCACAGTAATATTGCAGTTCTGCATCTGATATTAGCCTGATTTCCAGTAACTGCTACAAACTACAACAAAACTCAAGCCTTAAGGTCACACAAGAGGACAAAAAAAAAGTGTGGAAGAGAACACATTTAATGCTAATTTAATAGATTAGAGATGCACGGCAACGATGAGTGTTAATTTTTACTTTTTTTGTTAGTTTTTGTCTTTGATGAAAATTTCAATTTATTTTTTCATATAACACATTGCTGTTCAAAAGTTTGAGCTCAGTACTTTTCGAATGAAAAAAAAAAAATGGTAAAGTATATTAAAATATCCAAGTAATTTTAAGTAGGGATGCACAATATTGGATTTTGCCGATAATCGATATGCCGATATTTTTCAACTCTTTTTGACTGACAGCCGATGTCGATATATTTCCTTTTGTTTGGAAACAACACCAAATCCCTCCTGTGCAAAGATCAGAAACAAATTATTTTTCTTTTTTTTTTTTTTTAATCAGAAACGTATTTGTTAGAATTAACCAATAATGAAGTTCTTTTATAATGAGAGTACATTGAAAGCTTTGAAAATAATTATAAATCAACTAT
>JAUZSZ010000139.1:17090308-17102896 GCA_034780575.1 Labeobarbus marequensis
TATCCAGCATGATATTTTTCCCCATTGAGATCTGATGTGTTTTCAAAGTGTTCCTTTAATTTTTTTGAGCAGTGTATATACATGTCAATATTTTCAAAATATATATACTGTATGTGTGTGTGTGTGTATTTATATATACATAATAAATATGCACCGTACACACACAAATGTTATGTAAACAAAAAAATTTATTTTGGATGCGATTAATCGCAATTAATCGTTTGACAGCACTAATATATAATTTTTTAAATATACATATTTTTAATAAAAAATATTTTAAAATATAAAATATATTTAAAATATTATTTTAAGTGAAAATATTATTTGAAAATATTTTCTAATAATTTCATAACTGCATTTAGTTAGACATTTGGTTGAGACAAAAAGAGCAATTGTTGTGAAATGCGAGCAGCTGTGCATGTACAGTAAATCAAAGCAAATGCTGAAGGCCAAAAATCTATAGGAAAGACTTAATTAGCGGCCTAAATAAATCATTTTCTGGAGAATTTGATAACAAACACTGACCAGAACTTGATGTTATAGCTGAATTTTCACTGCCACCAAGAAGAACCCCTGATCAGTGATGATTGATGGCGTTTCCCTGCGTTTAAACAGCACAACAACAGTCTTGGAAAACAGCTGTGTGCAATTACAGCAAATTGCACTTTATCTGCAGACTGATTCCTAGAATCACCTCAAACGTCCTTCAAGCTCGCAGGCACTACAAGAAAACAAGCAAACAACGTATATTACATTTTAATCTCTGACATTCCCATCTCATTGCTTTACGAACAAATCAAAGCGAACTCTTGCGTCCAGTCCAAGAAAACACAGAAAGATTGTGTTGGTTTCCAAAAGGGAAAAACTGAGAGAGAGGTTTATCATTAAGCTGAGCTAAGGAAACCTTCAGAGAGAAAAAGTATTGCTGCGCTCGGTTGATGAAGGAAGCAGAAAAGCTGGCGGCGGGACAGTGTTGTGTGGTCTCGACTGCGGAGAAGGTCTTCGGTGCAAAGGGTGGCGTAGCATTACATCACATCCATAGGGACCTTATTCACATCACATCATAAACAGAAGTGCTGACTATGTTTTGAAATTAGGAAGATGAGCTGCATGACGCCATTGTCGCCTGTTTTTGTCCAAACAATGGAAGTCAGTGGGGTCCAAAACAACACTGAACCCTACTGACCTTGATTGTGTGGAGAGAAAAAAAGCACAGAGAAATGTGTCAAAATATCTTCATTTTAAGTTCCACAGAAGAAAGTTAGTCAGGTTTGGAATGACACGAGGGTGAGTAGAGTATTGTACATGATTATGATTATTTGCTCAAGTACTGTAAATATATATAGTTTAAGGCGAGACATTACATGCAAAAAAATGTTTCATGCGCTGGTCAGTTTTGAGATTTTGGGTTATTTGGCTTTTGATAACTTGCTTTCAAACTAGTCAAATAAATCTTACCAATATATTTTATCTCTTTGGTAGCACATATTGTTGACAGTATTAAAACAGTGCCAAAAATATGTTAACAAAATGAAACAAGAATTTTGAATTGTTCAGATTTCCATTCCGAAAATGTATAAAAATTATGCAAATTTATGCAAAAAGTGGATATTTAATTAGACAGTCCATCATTTGCTAATTGAAACCTAACATTTCTGAAACCTGTAATACAAAAAAAAAAAAAAATCTTAATATAATCAATAATCTGAGTAAGTATGGTGATATCTATTAGTTAACTTCTAATTAAATTCTTTCAGTAATTAATTTTTAGCCTTTTAAAAAGTTGTCTTAATACTTAGTTTTTATCTATGTATTTTAAAATGTAATTTTACCCTATTCACACGGGGTGTCTTGTCTTAATGTTTGGGGGGGGGGGGAACAATGAAAAGAATGATTTTTGTGCAACCTCATTTCAAATAAATGCACTATGAGAGAACATGTGTTTTGCAAACCCAGGTTTTGCGATCACATTTCATCATGTGGAACGCAGACAAAGAAATAATTACCTCCAAATAAATTTTACTTCTTCCCGTGACGAAGCATAACATAACATTTAGCTTAGGACGCAGGTGACCTCGTCTGTTCCTGTCAGGAGAAACCAGATGAAAGAGTGGGCGAAACATAGCCCTGCCAACAGATAAACAGGGGATAACCTGCACACGATACTACAGTTATCACGTGAACACAAACAGGTGGCTAATCACACAGGCTAATTTGATTTTACAAAGTGAATGGACGGGCAGAACAATCCCACCTGCTGCCCATCTGGTACAAAAGTGCTGAAAATTTAAACAAGGCCATTTTGGTGTCTAAATTGTATATAGAACTGAATGGCTTCCAGAATATGATTGTTTTTGGGTTATTATAGTTGTTTCTCATGAAAAGATGTTGGATAGACATTTGTAATATGCAGAGAGACGCCAAAATTCTGTGGAAAAAAACAACAACAAATGCTAGCATGCTACAATGCTAGCGATTCCATGCTGATTTCACATGCTTAACAGGTTACACAGCGTGTCTGCTAATGTGTCACACAAATTTCACTTCGAAAACTCATCTGACTCATCCTTACTGCCCGCCAAGCTAGTCTTTAGAGGCTTTCTGAGCTGAAGAGCAGAAAACACAACCAGAGGTCTTATCAAGTGCACAAACTCACATGTAGCGACAACGTGAGCTTCGTATTTTTGTTTTCCTCTTGCACTGCTGTTAATATACACACACAACTGAAAAAAAGAAACAGAAATGAGGTAGCTTGATGCTAGTGTTTACTTTAAAGGCAAATACCTGGAGACATGAGGCATTAGGGCTGCATAATTAATCTAATTTCTAATCGGAATTACAATTATGCCACAATTACGTAATCGTTCAAAGCAGCAATTAATCGTTCAAAATCCACTTACATTATTCTGTGTGCTTACGATGAGTTCTTTTCTTTCTACAAGTTATCTTAAGCGTTTTTGCATTGTTTTAATTTTAGTTTTAGTATAGCATTATAATACCATGCATATTTTGACTTTTTTATTTAAAGAAGAAACCAATCCAATGTATAGTTCACATTTGAGCTTAATACTATAGATGTTTTTCAGTTAGAGTGTTTTCAGCTTGTTTATTTTCATCTAAAAATATGGCATGCAGTTGCTTCAAACAATGGTATAAACATCATTCAATGTAAATTGTGATTATCGTAATTAATAATCGCAATTACAATTTCAAGGGAGTAATCGACAATTATGATTTTTGTCATAATCGTGCAGCCCTATGAGGCATTAAATGATATAAAAGTATATCTGGATTAACATACATAGATTTCCGCGTTGCGGAAAACATGGACGGAATTGCGGAATCCAGTCTTAAAAACGGAATTTACTGTATATCACAATGTCACGGAATTTTCCAAATTTTGGATGGATAAATCAAGAGTAGGTCAGTACACTTAAAACAAATGTGATATGGACTAGTGTCTGTGAATATTAAACCACAAAAATACGGTTTAAATACGATTATAAAACGGATAGTTCCGGGCCTTGATTCTGATTGGTTGAGCCGTGTTCGAAGCTGTTGTAAATTATGTAAGGTATAATGCATGGCTAGCTGTGCATTAAACGATTTTAATGCACAACGTGGAGGCCAAGAACCACCCGACGCAAAGGGCATTAAGTACATTAAAATTCTTTAATCCACAGCTAGCATGAAGTGCCTTAAAATGCCCTGACTACTGAACAAGGGAGCTGATTGAGACGCACCCCATGGTTTAATCTACAAACATACACCTTTGTTTACGTCTGTGTGTTGCTCGGCAGCCACTTTGTTGCAACCACAACCGTTTCTGAGGAACTACATTGTTTGGCAGAAGAATAATGTTTTTATTAATACCATTACATTTTATTTGCTTGTTTTATTTTGTGAAACCTTGCTACATATATGGAATAACCATTTTATAAAAGTAATAAGCCCTGTGAAGCTGTGGTTTACAGTAAATTTATAACAGCTAAGGGGGCTTTGCGTCGTGCCCCTTAGCTGTTATAAATTCACTGTAATCCATTCCATCATATATGATGGAATGAAGAAAAGACTATCTGCCATGTCATTATGATTTTGTGGAACTATGGGCCGAGAGACCATATATTCCTGAAATAAATTTGAAACTGTAATCCACGGCTTCTTGGGGTTTATTACTTTAATCCTGTATGTTCTGCACATCTGTGTGAATGAATGGCGCAGACGTGCAGTTTCATTTACTACACACATAATGAAGCGTATGTGATGCTCGCAGTGTTTTCAGCCTCTATCATCTCAATATATGAGTACATGAATACATGAACATAATCTCTAGAACTGCTCTGAGTCACTTTACGAGCATTTAATCGTTCCTTTGAGAAAAACTATTGTCATAACTATTAAAACAGAGTCTAGAAAAATTAAAACGGAAAAAAATGAATTTGGAAAAAAATAAAACTGATTTCATAGGGCCCTACATACAGAACATAAAGAGGACAACCACAGTATTAGCTGTAAAAACCGCAACTCTGAGGTAATTCAGATGAATGAAAGAGCATTTGTTCTACCAAAAAAAGGTCTATAAAACATGAAGAAAGCTATCTGTTAGCATTGTCATTCATCTCTATGGCAGCTACATGGCTGTTAATCAGCCATTTTTGCTTGTAGGACAACAAACCTTTGAGCCAATCACCTGAGCCGTAAATCCCATGTGATCATTCTAAAGCTGGAGAAAACTTACCTCATGATGTTGATTTGCTGATACATCTTCTTTCTGACACACTTTCACACAGCTTTTCATTTTCACTTTTTTTCCCTGTTCAACTGAAATATATTCATTTATTTACAAGTATATGTGTGAATTAATACAAATCTGCCTGATATTTAGGCCTATATGCAGTTGTATCACCACTGACATTGCACATATTCGTTTTGCTGTTCGAAAACAGCCCATGCTCAGGAAAAGTTAAAGCCAGATTTAGGATTTATTATGACTTTTAGAAAGTAATTTTGCTGCCAACTCAGAAATTCACAATGATTATTCCCAAAATGCCCAGTCATTTAAGTCGTATTAGCTTCTGAAACAACTTGAAAAAGTTATGATTGTCTGGAAAGGAAATGTAAAAACTGAAGAGTTCTGACTGAATACTCTTGCTTTATGGGATGTTCAACATAAAATAACCCTCAGAGATACTGTGCTCAACTCAAAATTACTGGCAAGCGACAAAGACAAAATCCAGATGGAAGCAGCTATACAACACACATGCTGAAGCTCCCTTGTGTCTTTTTCTACTAGCTCATCCATCTATATTTCCAGCGTAATCTGCGGCTCTCCCCTGATGAATGATATGAACACATAAATATCACACAAACATCTGCTTTTCAGTGTCTGACTTCGACATAACCAGCTAAAGTTTGGAAAATCTGCGTAGTCCTTAGGTTGACAGGAAAAGATGTCTGTGTTATATCTAGGTTAGTAGTTTAATCCTCCCCTACATCATTTAACTAGGGCAAAATTGAATGGAAAACCTATTTCTGTTCAACTTATTTCTGTTCTGGAGGCTTAAAGATAAAGTTAGAAGTAATATGGATATATTATAGCCTGTATGTGTCCATTTTGGACAACATTCGTAGACTCACTCAGAGAAGTTTGCCAAGATTTTTATATAACTAAGCAGAAAAATAACAATGAACAGCAGTATTAAAGTAAATATTAATTCAGCTATTCAACAGAAAATTAAAACACAGAGTGTCTGAATCACATTTTGAACAATGAATCAGACTTTCCAGTGCGACATATGAGGAAAAGGATGACAGTCTAGGTTTCATACAACTAAATCGAAAAGATGAACAGCAGAGTTTAACTAAACATAGGCCTACAGTGGCCTAAAATGTCACTTTTTTCAGTTGGTTTATATGAAAAGTTCAAATTAAACAGTTTGCGGTAATGAATCGAATCTTCCAACTCTTCCAAGTTTCAACAATACCTCAGCTTGGTTTGTAGCAAAACTGAAGGCATTACGTGATACATCAAAATAGCGATTCAGCTTTCGAAAAACCTATTATAGGAAATGCCTCCTTGTTTTGAAAACAGATAAACTATCATCACACGCACTACTGGAATATGCAGTTATGTTCGTGTTTGGTTAGGTGTTCAATGTACAGTGTTGCTGAGCAAAAAATTCAGAATTGCAAGATATAAACTCAGAATTCCGACTTTTTGCAAGTTGTTTTTTCCATCACAAAATGAAAAACAAAAAGGGTAATCGTGACTTTCATCTCACAATTCTTACTTTTTTCCTCCAAATTGCAATACTTTTTTCACAATTCTCAGTTGATTTCACAACACTGTGCGTTTAATATCGCAATTCTGAGTTTATATCTTGCAATTCTGAACTAATTAGAAGACAAAGTCTGAATTGTGGGAAAAAAGTTGCAAATTCCCATGGCTGAAACAAGCTTTAACATTCTGCAAGGTTTTTCCATTGATTTCATTATCAAATCGATCAAACCAGCTGAAGTTTATTTGCTACATTTTTCCAATCATTATAATTATTAAGATTCCTGGTAAAGAAAGCGATGTGATTGTGGTTATCAGCTGTAGATGATGTACACCTGTTCTGCAAATCTTGGATTAGACCATCAGCCATCCATCATCTGTAGGACCGTCTACCTCGGATCTTCACAGATGCCAAAAAAGTGAGTGAAATGAGGTTTCTGGCCACCTCATCTATTTTAGTGAATACAATAAGACTCTGTGCCAATTCATTGAAGCTTTCAGCAGTATCATACAGAAAATGAGAATGAGGGGAAGAGACTAGAGGACATGTGTATAAGAAAACGAGAGAGATAAACAATACCTGCCAAGAATACTTTAACTCTTAGGAATCTTTTCCTTTAACCACAGAGAGTCGAGAGGACAGATTAATGGGCTTTATTTATGACCTAAAATTAACAAGCGCACTTTTTCTTCTCATTGCCAAGAGCACAGTACATCATTTATCCCTCCCATCTCTCGTCGCTCTAGAGATGTCATACAGAACCTGAATATATTTTTCTCCACTACACACCTGGATTATCTGTGAATGTTGACCTACTTCTGCTTGATGTCGCACATGATGCATCAAGATTCAGTCTTACGAAGGCCAAGCTGGGTGTAAGTACAATGGTTTGCTTTCAAGACAGGATCTTTTAAAGGAATATTTTGGGTAGTGTTATTTTAGTACCACTAAGGTACTGTTCCGGTGTTTATTAAAATTTTGAAATATATTTTTTATTTTCTGATTTCATTTATTTTTTGTTTACATAGTTTTAATTTATTTTTTATGGCTAGTTTTATTATTTTTTATCAAAAATAATAACTCTATTAATAATAAATTTATTAAATAATAATAAAGTTCAACTAAACTTTAAAAAAATTAAAATCTTGCTGTGGCAACTAGCTGAAAAATATATATTTTTTCAAGTAACTTTTTTGGTTAACTATGAAAACCCTTTTCTCTTATAAAGATATCATAAAACAGCTAAAGACTATGCTCTTAGAAAATTATATGCTTCACATTTACATTTTTAAATCATTCAACAATTGGCTCCATCCACTTCCACTAAAAAATGCCTCACTGTAACCTCAATTTTTACTCGAAAGAAAGTCAAAATGATTTTTTTGCGGTAATCAACATTCTGGCACAAAGGTCACCTGAGCTTAACCTATATTAAATAGAGTATTCTAAGAAATACATCATCTGTATAACATTTTCATTTATACCAGGACTGCAGTCTCGGATATAGATCTTGGGAATACCGCAATGTTTTGGTCAGACACAGATGTTCTTTCACCTCAGCCACTTTGACACAACTCAGACCTCGAATATACACCCCCAGCCTCAGGAGGAGACCAACGTGAGGAGGAAAACAAAGTTTATGGAGAATTTTGTTCCATTAGATTCACCAGTTCTGCTTCCCTTCAGCTTTCAGTTTATCTGAACATGGTAGTCTTGAGATTACAAAGGCAGGAAAGATCTATATTTCCTATGGAGCTGCATTCAGCTCTTACTACAGCGGCACTGTAAGACAAAAAAAAGGAGGTTACATTTTATCCCACATATGGCCTGTATGAGTCACAGATACTGAGAAAAGTGACTTTGAATCTACATCAAAACACATGTTAGAGCAACAATATCCCTCCAATTGTTGGCAAAGCCTAACAGTGTTGTCTGAACAGTTTCATATTGAGAGATGGTGTTGATTTGTAAAGGGTTTACATGTTTCTAACACGCACTGCAGTTAAATTAAGCGGTTAGTGTTTTAGGAATATTGTTTTGTTGTTTGCTGTCTTCATGTTCAGCTATGGAGATGATCTTTTTGTCATCACTGTGAGTTGTGGTCATGTTAAGAGCTTGTCTTTTTAATTCATAAAATTTGTGTGTAAAATGTTGAAGTTTATTTGCATCTATATAAAATTACTGCATGCAATGCCTTTGTTTTTTTTCAGAGACAAACATTACGAATTTAATTACAATGGTATTTCTTGCGTTGTTAATAACTGTTTTTGGACAAGAAATCTTTAGATGCCCTGGCCCTGTGAATTTAGCCAATTTTGGTTTGGTATTACAAAAGTTAAGATTGTTGCCAAAATGACTCAAAAATTTCAAGTGGACATAACATACACAGTTTCGTTCAATCTCATGTTATTCTTGAGTACCTATGGAGTAGTACTGCATCCTTCATATCTCCAAAGATTCTTTAGTTTTATCATATTTATAAAATAAAGATACAGCGTTATGATTCTCTCTGAAAACAGCCGAGCTCCTGGAGGCGCGCCGTGGCCGGAGCTAAAGAGTCCCGAGCACTTGCGCCGATTGCTAACAAAACAGAAATTTGATGCAGTTACTTAACGCCTGCGGTTCTGAATCATGACCAGGATCTTTTATCGCAGGAACCGCTCCATCTTTCAGTACCAAACAATGTGCCAATTCAGCGTCGAACTGGGCCTTGCTTATAAAACATTCATCATCAAAATTATGGGAATAAACAAAAACACTTGCAAAACTCCGTTGCTGTCCCGAAAAAATAAACTGTTCCCTAAGCGCTGGGTTCTTTGGGAAGCTGAACAAGGTTATCTTTCCCTTACAACCAAAACACACTTCTTAGGAGATATTCTTCTCAAGCCAAATCCTTTGCAGCTCTGCCGACGACATTGATTGGTGTGCTCTTGCTCTGGTTGACGTGTGCGCTCTTCCTGACGTGTGCGCTCTTCCTGGAAGAACTGCCCATGCAAGGAATTCTGTCCTTCATGATGTCATGAAGGGCCATGCTCGAAAAAAACTTTCAGAAACTTATCTGAAGCCGGAAGGAGTGTATTTGGCACAGAATTACTCTGTCATACGTCCAAATCGTTTTTTGAAACTTTGGCCTTGTTTAGCTTGAGAATCCAACTCTTCAACAGTGTAAATACCCCAGAATGCATGAAATAGCATTAGACACCCCCCTCCCCCCCACGAGCATATAATTTTACGACATTGTTGTCGCTACAGCTGCTCAGGCACGGAGAAAATGGTGGACAGCGTACAACTGTCTGAGGGCGGAAATATGCTGGACTGTCCATTAACGTCATGGGCAGGGCCTGAGAATTATGACATCATACTGCTCAGAAAATCAAAACATCTTAACATTTGAGACTCTTATGTTGCCGCCGATACTGTGCCGTTACTCTACGGGTGTCCCGAGTTCAAATATCAACTCGAGGACCTTTCCCAATCCCGCCCACTCTCTCTCTCCCACTTTGCTTCCTGTCAGTTGTAATCTGTCCTATTGTAATAAAGATTAAAATGCCAAAAATAAATCTTTAAAATAATAATAACTGAGACTCTTTAGGTTTTTTGACTTAAATCATTGGATTTTTATCATTGTAGGGTGGTTGTGTCCACACACTGCTAAGACATATTTATATGCAAACACACGTAAAACTGAATTTTGTATTCGATGTCCCCTTTAAGGTCTTATTGGAAAGAAAATGTCTCTTTTTGTTGTTTCTCAGCAATGAAATTATACTGTAAAACTGAGAAAAGTAAACAAAAAAGTGAGGCAACCTAACTTGTCAAACTATCAATAGAGAAATTTTAATTTGCCACCATTTTTTTTTAAATATCAATGCAATATTGATGGACAGAGACTAGTAACACTGTTCAAATGAAACATTTAAGAGTTTCATGGAGGATCTCAAGATTGCAAAAATTCTGAGATCTCAAAATGAACTCAAACATTCCCCATCACACTCTTCCAAGACAAAAACATCTGAGCTGTTATCCACATTCACTGTACAGTAAGTCATTATTTGCATCTATATTTCTATCTAAAATTAAGTCACCTCTGAGCAGTAAAATGTCTTGTTACTCTTCATTAAACACACTATATATTTCACCAGCAACAACAAATACACACTCTAACTATTGATCGCATTTCATCACGGCTCAACACGACAAAGACGAGGCCATTAATTCACATCACAGTGATGAAGCTCCTGCTGTCCAGCCCTTCCTTTGTCAGGCACCCAACACAGTGACCAGCCAAGTATTCGTTCACCTCATACCATATAATATATTCATGTCTAAAATAGCTTAACCAAACACATAAAAATAAACCTAAGCTTTAACCACAAAAGATGAGCTCAAGCAGGTGCAACAGAGTATCTGTGGCAACACATATATCTCTTCGCATAAACTAGATTCTCGAATGTCTACGAGGCATTGAATAATGGAATATATTTTAAGAGACGTAGCATTTTTACTGAGCCAGAGCTTGTCTTTCACTGCACTGCACATGGCGTACTGAGTCCCAAAGGCTTTAACATCAAATCAAGGGATGAAAATAAAGCGAGGGATGCTCTATCATCTCAATGGTACACAATGAAATCACACCAAAGGGCTTAGAGAAGGCTAATATGTGAAAACGGGCAGCAGTCCTCATCCAAAATACAACTGTCACACATTTCCACTTCTTTGGCCTTATGGGGTACTGTAAACCATGAGATTATGCTTTTCTTGAACACACCTTGTTGAAGCTCACTGATCCTCAAAGCGGGATTGGAGGAGAGTCACTCCTTCTACAGCCAGAGATGGAGATTTCTCTGTGTGTGGATTTGAATCAAAGGCCAAAGATGGAGAATTAGCAGAGTGTGAGAATGAACATTTTTGGCTATTTATCCTGCCAATACAAATCAGTTGAGCAGTCATCCATCTCGCAATGAGAAGAACCCAACCAAAGAGAATGTGACAAAAAAGCCAGGAAAGGCTCTTTGGTTGTGTTCTTCTTATTCCCACTTGCACATCTTGGGGTATGCATCATTTTTTATTTCTCTTCGATTTCCATTGTTATATCTTGTATAGCTCAAAAACCAAGATGATTCGATTACTGTGGCTTTTTTGTGTAATATTAACTACCTGGTCCCATGGAAAAACATGACTATACAAACATTTTGCAAAACATTAAATGCAGCATGTTTTAATGTCCACCAGGTGGTGCTAAAACTAGTACAACTTTTAGTTATATCTGAATGTTAAATAATCTCTGTGTTGTGGATCCTCTGATGTTCTTGCAAAATCAAAAATATGGGTTTGAATCCCAGTACCATCAACATATTGAGTGCCTTAAATTTTTTAAATCTGGATTTAAAATGTAAACTGAATATCAAGTTAATTTAGATTAGAGTTAGGGGGTTAGGTGTTAAAGGGAGAGTTCACCCAAAAATAAAAATTCTGTTATCATTTACTCACCCTCAAGGACAAAAGAAGATATTTTGAAGAATGCTGGTAACCGACTGTGTTCAGCAGAAGAAAGAAACTCATACAGTTTTGCAACAACTTTAGAGTGAGTAATTGATGACAGAATTTTCATTTTGGGGTGATACATCCCTTCAACTGTAATAGAACATTTTTGGAAAAATGAAACTTGTTTCACAGTAGCACCACCTAGTAGATATGCAGTGGACTGCAGTAAAATGTTAATGTTTCACAAAAATGTATGGTCACATTTTTTCACACTGGAGGCTGAATAACTACTTGTGTAGTTCTTTTTGCACCAGATGAGCATTGTAACCCATCACAGAAATGCCTGTTTTTGAGAATGAATGTGGCGCCAAATCATGGGTGTTTAACTCTATAACAGTCTATAACACAATCAGTAAAAACCAAAACACGTGTTTTGTTTCACTTCTAAATGAATTAGTGTCAGAGCAACATGACAACACTCAAAATAACTTTTAGAACCAAAGCAAAAAGTGTTGTCTGTAATTTGTACTTAATTTAAATTTGTCACATCACACTGTTCACTTGCAATATAGATGGTAAAAATACTGCCTGTCTAATGCGACAAAACCAGAACGCTCATGGGAGGTCGGTGAATATTCAGTACCAGAGTAAGCTCTCATGGTCATGTTTCGTGGAACTCAACAACTAAGAAGACCCAATTATCATGGCTTTCGGGGAATTATTATCAGTATTCAGACTCCAAGACTCCTGAGTCATATGGTTAATATCACTCCTCACTAGGCTGAGAGATCCGAGCAGTTTCTGTCTCTATCTTTCACTTTCTCCA
>JAUZSZ010000139.1:17231527-17243994 GCA_034780575.1 Labeobarbus marequensis
ATGTTTATCAGTACATTACAGAAAATAATGAACTTTATCACAATATGCTAATTTTTTGAGAAGGACCTGTATATAATGACACTGAGTGAAATAAAAACGAATAGGCTACACCGACAGCAAAGGTCTTCCATTTATCGCGTTCAATATTACTGACAGGTCCTTCATATTTCTCAATATTCATCTCAAAAGCTTCTAAAGAGTGTGGGGCACGTTAAACATAACACAGCCATTGCATTTTATAAGTTTTTGTTAGTTATAGTATGTGTAATCTTACTGTACAATGACACTGAGTGAAATAACAACGAATATTGTACCGACAGCAAAGGTCTTCCGTTTATCGCCCGCGTTCAGTATTAACAGATCCTTCATATTCCTCAATATTCATCTCAAAATCTTCAAAAGAGTGTGGGGCACATTAAACAAAACAAAAGCCATATAAAATCTTCAAACCGTTTCAAGTTGAACGCGAACGTCTCCTCAGAAATAATGATGATGAAGTGAGCGGGAAGCGCGCGGGTGGCGCGAGGCGGAGTTTGTCGTGCACGCGCCGGGGATATATCTTGGGTTGGGCTGCGTTTGTTGATCCAGCGAAAAAGCTCGCTCGCACGGATATAATGTGGACCTGCAATCACCTTAGCGGACAGTAGATGATACGTTCGCGGACGACCGTTATCTTTATTTCGCTTATGTTCTAAAAGCGGTGGCGAATCTCTGCGTACACCAATGGTTCGGTGCGATCAGTGGTCTGCGGTTCCCTACGTCTGAGCGATTCGAATAAGAAACTTTACTGTATTTACCGAGTTCATCTCGGGTTCATTCTGCAACAGGTTTCTATAATAAACCAACGCTACAAAGTTGTCGGACAATATCAGAGGAGACTAATGTAAAATAATGATACGTAAAAGAAGAGGATAATACGTGCACAATTTACCTGCATATAAAACAATAACAATAAGAAACACTTATTGGGAGACCAGGGAAAGGTCTTTATTTTCTTCAGTATAAGGAATATATCTGGAGGTCCTTTTCAATATGATGCCGGTAAGTTTAGTCGAGGTTAAGTATATAATACGCTGCTATAGGCTATATTAATTTTCACCTCCAAGCATCACAAGTGCTTCTTTGTCATTGATGAACTCAACAAATGCATTGGTAAAATGTAATTTCTTGTGTTCATCTTAGCAGCTTTGATTGTATCAGATGGATTAGATATATTTCTAGGAAGCAGTGTTATTGTGATAAAGGGATTCTATGAAATAAATAGGTGGTAGGGGTTGACTTATCTGTTTATCTTGTTTAGATTTCATATCCTGCTTTCTGATAACAAACACAGAATGATCCAGAACATTGCGTATCTTTTAATTAATTCCAGTAAATAATTCCTTAGAGATGTCTTAACAACCTCAGCACAGGTGTTGAAATAATTAAAAACTGATCAAGAAATATAAGGAAGGTTGAAATGCAAGAACGATTTTATGTAGACATCTTAATTTCAACTTGTCATTCTGCAGCTAAATAAGGTGTCAGGGAATGTACAAATTAAAATATTACATTATAAACACAGAATGTAACCAAATATTCAATAATGTGACACAATATCATTTACCTGACAGACCAAGAAGAGGTTATTTGCTTCATAGAAAGCTTAGAAATTGAATGTTCACATAGTGTTTGAGATTATACGTATATAGTCTTTAGTATGCGATAAGCACCTGCTATCGCTTTGCTGTCACTACTCATATGAGTCACTCATGGTGTTGGTGAGTCACGCATTCATACATCCAGCATCCACTGTAAAAACATATGACCTTTGTCCACATCAATGACAAGGGCCATATGTCTTTTCGACCTTTTCATTGTAGTACATTTCTAATAAACATCCAGTCCTGCTCTAAAGGTTCATTTTCAAGCAAGTCCTTAATCTCCACCGGCTTTGTCACCAGATGTCTGCCTTCAATCTGGATGAACCATCAGTAGCATCCATGAATTTATAGCTTTTCTGCATTAATGTAAATTATAATCCCTGTGTATAAACTCAAATGAGACATTCTGAGTTTTCATTTTACGGATTTTCAAATGTGAATAGTGAAATAAATGGCTTGCGGAGACAACAACTTTAAGCATTTTGATTTCTAGGTATTGTTTCAATGGAAATGCGCTATTTTGAAATAGCGCAACCTAGGTTTCAAGATACTATAAAATTTTGTATTTTTACTCCTTTAGTGTTCATACAGTAGAGTAGCACTAGTCTGTGTTTGAGGCGGATACAACAGCATTGTATATTTATCTTGCAAAGAAATATTTGTCTTAATGGATCATCATTTCAGTGTGAGTCATGGCCAGTTTTAGATTCGAGATAATCTTCAGTGAAGTAAAGCAGCTATTTGAGGTCATGCACTGTGTTTGAGAGAACCACAGTGTTTGTGAGCTTTGTGATGAAGCATATTCTTTCAGCACTGTGAATTGTCTGAATACTGACTGTGTGCTTTGTTCCATAAATCATTTCGTACCTCAGACGCTGAGTTCATTGTTTTTCCTGTGAATTACTAGCTCCCTTAATTCTCAAAGGAACAACAGTTGTGTTTGAAAAAAGTAGAAGTGGGATATTCCTCTCAGTGTGACATTTTACAGAACTAACCTGCATTGTCCTCATTGCGTTTTGAACTAAAACTGCATTCAGTATATCAAGGCATTGTTTATAGTTCCCCTAGAGGAAGTTGATTTTGTTCGCATAGCTTCCGCCTGTTGAAAGGTATTGTAGGATCCTCATGTGGTCATGTATTTTGTACAATTCCCATAGCGTAAGTACCCAGAGCAGCTATTTTCAAGACTCTAAATTGATTTGACAGGTGAATAGATGACTTGGTCCGGGAGCACTTGTGGAATAAGATTAGCTTGTTGTAATTTAATTCCATAACCCACTTCAGTTCAAAAGCTGTGCATTAGGAGTTATAAATATCGCTGATTGTTGTCGGGCCCTTTCATCCACCTGAGGCCTCAGTGGAAAACAATGACCAGAATTGCGGCGGCCGGTTGCCATGGCAACTGTTGCCAAGATCACATTCCACACTACAACATTGCTATGCAGAGGAGTCTGTGTTTGGAGAACCCGGCTCCCAAGGACGAGCCGGTAATCAGGCACTCGGAATGTTTTAACTTTGACCTTTAAGATATTTCTAGCTACAGTAAGCAGGGTCTGTACTGCTGAACAGAGGACATATGCAGTTGGCTCACCTGTTTTTTGTTTTTTTTTTTGTTTAAATTAAACCATCAAGGACCTTAAGTGAGTCGACTATATTTTGAAGCTTCAGCATTTTTATTCAATCAACTTTATTCTCTCGGTAGCCGAAGGGTCTTCGAGGGTCAGTGTGTGGGCAGGAGGGTAGTGTATGAACTCAAGACTAATCCTCACATTTGTCGTGCTTTGTGTCAATCCACTGCAGGGGCCATATGGCTGATTCTGTGCCCGTATACGCGCACACACACTGCGGGCTGACAGCCTGCTGAATCTGCGGGTTCTGTCCTGTGACTTACAGAAGCACCGAGCAGCTACTTCCTAACAAAGCGCGAGAGCCTAAATAAACCCACATTATAGAGTAAACCATGCCTCCTAAGTGTTGTCCGATCAGAGCATGTCTTGACAGATGCTCTTGTAGTGATCAGACTGAATAATTGACGCTCTCAGCATGCGTTGGATTACCTCTTTGCGTTGGCATAGTAGGTTTTCTTCGACTTTGTGGCTGACTGGTTTTCATTCATCCAGTCGAATGTGATTTCTGCCCACCTTTGCACAAACTCCAAAAGTCAAAGCAATGAACCTTTACAGTTAATGAAAACCATACGGTACGGGCACTGAATGTACATTGTATGTTGCAGAACGGGCGATGGCATTGGTTATCCGTCTGAGTTGAACAATGCGTCTACTGTTTTCAACATTCAACAACAGGAAAAATAATTAAGAATGCTTCCTATTATGGAAACATGTTGCAAATGCCATGCAATTTATGAGGTTTTGTGGCTTGGTTAGTTTTGAGACTCTTTAGGGTTACTGAGTGTAGGCGTTAACCTGAATATCATTACGTCAAAGCTGTGCACTTGCAAATGGACTGTTGACAAAGGCATGGTTTAGTCTTCAAACCTTTTTGTTTAATGTTTATTCTTTTGATGCACGAAATGCAAAGTTGCATTCATGATGGAAATGTGTAGGGAACACATAAAAAGTAAAGTATAAATAAAATCAGGTCAGTTGGAGAATTTATGTCATAGTATTAACTAGATGTTGAGAAAACCAGCATGGTAACAGCATATGTTGTGTTTGGCTTCCTAACTATCTTAACCAACAACCAGCTTAACCTGTCTTCAGATTAGACCTAGACCAACATTAACCAGCATACAATTTCCAAGTGTTTTCATGTCCATACAATGAAAGTCAGTTGGGTCCAGTGTTGTTTTGGGCCCCATTTACTTTCACTGTATAGACAAAAACATACTTTAATATATCTTCTTAAATATCTTCTTTTGCATATGAAGAGTGAGTAAATGACTTAAACATAACTTCTCTTTAAACACAGAGACAAATGAGGTCTCCAGGAAATTCAGTGAGAGTTTAGTGCTTGTCAGCAGATGGTAAATGCCAGCATGTTTGACTGTTCAAATCCATTACATCACCTTTGGTTACCTGTGGCAACGTAAGCAGTATCCTGTTGCAAAATAGTGCTTTATTACTGTAATCCTAAAGCTCTGTCTGAACAGTGTTATGTCATTTAAGATTTCTCAGAATTATTACTCTGGGGATCAAGTGTGGGATCACCGCTGCAGGCTGACTTTTGGCACAAGGGCTTTTCTGTGCATATGTCTCTCTAGGATTTAATGTACTATGAACCCAAATGCAGATTCGAAAGCCAGACTTTTAGACACATGTCCTACTTAAAATTGTTGACGGGAGACCAAAATACAAAGCAGTGTATCTTAAATTTGGAAAATAGTCACATCAGCTATTTGGTATGTCTTGGAAATATGACAATTGCAAAGATAAATGTGTTTAATTTGAAAACTTTAACATTTTTTGCAATGCTTCCAAGACACTCTTATATCACCGTAGGAAGAATTTACCACCATATGCGTTCAATAAAGAATTAACATCTCCGAAAAGGAAAATACTACATAAGAGGTCTGCGGTTTGTGAGTAGACATGAGGCAATATGCTCCATCCATAATTCAATTTGGATCTTTTAAGAGCTCATCTTATAAACCATAACCCAGAGACAAATGAGGTTAGCGTTTAGCGTGATTTTAGACGTATAGCATAAGGACATTCGATGAAGATATACATTAAGAGGAGATTAATGAAATTCCATTTCCAGCGAGGGTCATCCATCTAATTAAGGCTTTCATTGGTCAGCCCAAGAGATTCAGACAGAATGGTCTGAGAGAAATGAAATCATCCATCTAACTTAGAAGGGTTACGGTCTAGACTCCTAAGAATAAAGCTTCTAAAAAGGAGTTTTTCACAGTAGTGCCATAGAAGAACAATTTTACGCTCTCCAAAGAACCTTCAAGTCAACAGTTTCCAAAAGAACAATTTTACCTTTGTGCAATGGAAAGGTTCAATGGATGTTATTGGTTCTTCATGGAACCATGGATTCCAATAAATACTCTTAAAAATAAAGGTTCTTCATGCCATTGATGGTTCCATGAAGGACCTCTAACATCTATGCAAACTTTCCATTCCACAAAAAGATTCTTGGAAAAGCGTTCTTCAGATGAAAAAAATGTTCTTCACACTAACAAAATAAGGTTCTTTTGAGAACTTTAAGTTGACTGAAAGGTTTATGGAACCTAAAATGTTCCTTCTGTGGCATCAATGTGAAAATACATTGAAACCTTTAATTTTCAAAGTGACAAATCTTTATTTTTAAGAGCGTAACAAGCTTAACCTTACAGTAAATAACTGTTTGATGACATTTTGAAGACTTTACTGTCATTTGTGACCATTTCAGTGCAAGCATTTAACAGGCCTCATATTTACTGTCCTATTTGTATCAGCTGGACAGTATTTAAAAAAAAACTGCTGGATTACAAGCCTAAACACAGTTATTCCTGACTGAATCTTGTCAAACATTCATTCATACATGCTTGCTGCATGACAGTAGGCACGGATACATGTGCTTTAGCAGTCATGTGTGCATCCAAAGCCAGATTAGACTTGAATGTGTGTAAGTGTGTGCGCACTCAAGGAGTGAAAGCCTCTTAAAGCCATTTCACACAGCTGTGTGTGACAGCACACGAATGTCACTGCGCCGATATTGCACAGATCAGGAAATACTGATAACTGTTTGGACAGGTCTAGCTACTTTAAAAACTGCAGATAGTGCTAATGTTAATGACAGCTGTTTGCAGTGGTCTGCAGAAATAAACGAATCGCAATTGAGAAAAGTGTGTTCAGCAAAAAATATTTGTTGTTGTTAACTAAAACTTCTAAAATTTTAGTTTCCATCATTTCTGTTCATTTAAATAAAGCTGGAATAAACTATAAATATTATATGGAAAAACTTAGAAATGTAGATGACAAAAATAATATTAAAATAACATTGGTGCTTTGATTTTTTTTTTGGGGGGGGCTCAAATATTTGAAAACATTTTATATCAGTTTACCTTCTTGAATTCCAGATACTTTGGTGCAGTGTTATTTTCATATTATTCACGTATTATTACAGCATTTATTCATATTTTGAATTAGCTATTGTTTTATATTTTCATTTCATTTTAGTTTTAATATTAGTTATTATTTTAAAATATTTTGATTTAGCTTTCATTTATTTGTATTTATTTGTATATTTGATGTTGTAAAATTACTAAAATTAAAAATGAAATTTAAGCTAAATTGAAATAATTACAAAATCACATAACAAAATGACTAAAACCTAAATAAAATATAAATATTAAATGAAAACCATAAAAAACTTAAAACATAAACTTTCCTTGGCAGCCAACAAATAAAATTTCATATACTACAAAAAAAAAATTAAAATAACTTATTCCACAAGTGCTCCCAGACCAAGTCATCTAATTTCTAAAACTAAAATTACTAAAACTGATATGAAAATTAGAAATGTTGCCTTGGCAGCTGAAATAAAATAAGTTCGATTTCAAGTACTGAAATTTCAAAAACTAAAATAAATGAAAGCTAAATAGAAATATTTAAACAAATAAAACTATAAAAAATACAAATATAACATAAAATGACTAAAACAAACTAAACTGAAAATATAAAATATTTCAGTTAGTTAAAGGCAACATTTAAAGGCAAGTTTTTAATCTAATATTTCTATTAAATATTAAAGCAAATTTCATGTTTAGCTGGTGAAATTAGCTGGATCAAGAATTTCAGTTTTTTTTTTTAAGTTGTGTATTTGAGGTTGCAAAATTTACAGAATTTGAGGGTTACAAAATTTAACTGATCCTAATATATAGAAAATAACTACTGAGTGAAAAAAATTTACTGAACAGAATTTTTAGTTAAAATTGTTTTATCATGAATGAAATAGCCCATAAAGTAATACAACATAAGAAATTGGTTGATGGGAAAACAGTTGAAAATGTTGTGGCCATTACACAAACTTATTTGACTGCATAATGTCGCAGTTGACCAATCAGAATCAAGTATTCCAGAGAAGCGTGTAATAAAATCTGTGCGTTCAGGAATAGTTATGCAGTACTGTTTCCTGTCCCAGTGTGTGACTCAGGTTAAGGTGGAAGAGCCACTGAGTTTTGCCTCGACCCATCTGGTGTGACAGTAGTACCTCAGCATTGCTTGGCAAAGCATGAAAACACACAAACACACACACACACACACACACACACACACACACATAGTAACAGAGAACTGCTGAGTGTTTTTACTCTCTATCAGCAGTGATAATAACTCTGCTGCCAATAGTCTGAAAATAAACACACACTAGCAGAATTGTCCTTCAAAAATATGCTTTATCAGTTAAGATGTTGAGTGTATGTTCCTATTGTTTGTTTATTTAATAAAAAATCTAATTCATTTAATCATTAATTTACATTAATAATGTAACCCACATTGACAATAACCTTGTCTTTTTCTTCCAAAACTGCTGTTCACTTCGGAATTACAAATCAATTACCTCCTTGCTTTCTGATTAATTACCCCATGCTTATGTTTTATTTCTGGATAAGAGCCCTCTTGATGTGACAGCCATCTGTGCCGGCTGAAATTAAAGTGCCAAGACAAAAATACAGCATCTCTTTTGCTGTCAACCATCCATCTTGGCATTTTCACCCACATGCACAGCTGTATTATAAGATTACGTGGGCATCTGGCATAAAGTCACATATCTATAAACGGTCTGGATGGTTGAGAGCATTCATAATGAAGCTGCCTTAATGTATGGAAGCGAAGAAGCTCTTCGGTTAACATTTTTCAGCTGTGTACGGTTTTTGATTTGTCTCTGGATCTTGAGAGATGGAAAATCGTGGTTTGTAACATTGTAAGTTCAGTGTTGTTGCTGTTAAATAAAATAGTTCATTTTTTAATTGAAATATAGCTGAAATAATATAAAAAACTAAATTTAAATTAGAAAATGACAAAACTTAAGCTAAATTTAAAAACAAAAAAAATAAAAATTAGAAATGTTGGCAGACTAAAACAGTATCATTTTAAGTTGATGTTCTAACAATAAAATTAAAATTGAAATTAAAGCTAAATTGAAATAATAAAAAAAGAAAAAAAAATACAAAATCACTTAACAAAATGACTAAAATGAGCTGAAATAAAATATAAATATTATATGCAAACCATAAAAACGTAAAACATAAACTTGCCTTGGCAGCTAACTGGAATAAACTTTATTGTACTAAAAAGTTGATGTACTAAAATTACTAAATCTAATATGAAATTTGAAATGTTGCCTTGGCAGCTGAAATAAAATAAGTTTAAGTTCAAATACTGAAATTACAAGAACTAAAATTAATGAAAGCTAAACAAAAATATTTAAACAAATAAACTAGAAAACTATTAAAAAATACCCCCCCCCCCCCCAAAAAATAAATAAATAAATAAATAAATAAATCAATTAAACATAAAATGACTAAAACTTAAACTAACCTGAAACTATCAAAAAGCCAATTTAAAATATTAGCAAATACTTTCATGGTATACTAATAATATTAAAAATAACACTGCTTTAGATCACAGAATTAAATTCTGGCCTGACTTCTTTAAAATACATAGATGGTTTTCTTAAGAACTAGAGAATGAAAATTTCAACAAATGTTCTTTTCTAGAATGTTTTTTGTTATAAAGTCCCATGTTGTGTATTTTTTTTAATTGACTCAGATGTTCCTAACGGTGTACCTCAGCAGTAGCGACAAGCACTTCACCGAGCTTCCCATCACGCCGGAGACACTTTGTAGAGATGTGGTGGACATGTGTAAAGAGCCGGGGGAGGCGGATTGCTATCTGGCCGAGATGTGGAGAGGATCTGGTATGTGCTGAATTTTTGCCTGTTGAGCAAGTTCATTCCAAAATGTTATTTCGATATGGATCACTTTTTAAGTAACAGTTTGTCAAGCAATCAAAAATTTGTCATTATTTTTTCAAGTTTAAAGATTTAAAAGAGCAGCATGAACATTTGTAAAAATATCTCTTTTTGTGTTCTACCAAAGAAATAAAGATAATCATAGAACTTTCTATTTGGATTGAACTCTTTCTTTTACAAAGTTGTTACAGAAATCATAGAATTCATCTTTCTGCACATGTCCATGTGACTGTGGTGTAAAAAAGGTGCAGTGATGCATCAATGTAGAATGGATCTTTGCCACCTAATTTGCATCCTTTGTTTCCTATTGGTTGTGTATTTTTTAGAGCGTGTGATTGGTGACAGCGAGCGAATTATTGAAGTACTGCAGCGCTGGGGTCAGCAAAGGGTGGAAGTGCGATTTTTCCTGCGCCACGACAGAGCACCTGGCCATGATACAGGTGAGAAAGAGAGAGTGAGAGAGAAGTCAGTAGGAGAGTAGTGCTTTCAAAAGACACAGAATTCTTTCAGAAAGTGTGTTTGGGTCATTTTACAAAACTGGTGGCATTTTTGTCCCTCATAATATACACATTTCACCTTTTTTCTTTCATTATAAGGATGCATTGTTGGCCTGTCCCCACCTGTGTATGCCTGACTTTTCCGTGCTATGTAATCAAATAAAAATAAATTATATTTACTTTTTTAGATGGGATAATGTTTTATTGAACATGTTTAAGGTTTAAGTTGTGTGTCAGTCCTGTTACAACTATATTTTTTAAAATAAATTATTCCATAAAAAAATCCTTTCTCTTTCAAAAATTGAGCTCTACAAGGACATCTTATCTATCTATCTAAATTTGATTATGTTTGTTAGTAGGAAACTGTCCTAAAATGTCAACACTGTTATTGCGATTTTGCATAGTAAACAACTGATCATTGAAAAGGATATTGTCCTAAACATTTCAGAATTAAATTCTCTTTGTAAGCAGCATATTGTAATTTTGACACAATATGCTGTTGCTTTGTTTGTTAGTTGGGTTAAAATGCCAACCCTGTTACCATGATTTTAAATAGAAGACAACTTGTAATTGAAACATATATATTCAGGTTAATTTCAGGATTCAATTCTATTTGTAAGAAATATATTGAAATTTTGGCAAATCAAATTAATCTGTATAACTGTCAACCCTGTTATCATTATCATTTTTTTAACTTTTTAAAAAAATAATGCTATAAACCATTCCATCAATAAAATAAATCCTTTGTCGTAATTGCATTATCCTTGTGAGAAAAGAGGCCTACAAGGGCAACGTAAAGTCTCCATTTGATCGCTTTATCCTAAGTTTCATTTTGTTTGTTACTTGGGAACTGTCTTAAAATCTCAGCCCTGTTACCATGAATTTGTATAGTAAACAACTACTAATCAAATGATATATTCTTAGACAATTAAGGACTACATTCTCTTTGTAAGAAGCATATTCTAGTTTCACTACATCCAATTAATCTGTATAACTGTCAACCCTGTTACCATTATATTTTTTTTCTAAAGTAATGAAACATTACATAAATTTAAAAAAATGAACTTTGTATCAACATTGTAAGAAATGTATAGTATTAATAATGATTTGTAGTATTAATCAACCCTGTTATCATGATTTTGTATAGTAAACAACTGATAATTGAGAAGTATATATTCCTAGACATTTCAGGATTCAATTGTCTTTGTAAGAAGCACATTCTAGTTTCACTACATCAAATGAATCTGTAAAACTGTCAACCTTGTTACCATATTTTTTTCATTTTTAAAGTAATGCAATTACCCTTCCATAAATGATAATATGAAAACTTTCAAATAAGCATAGTTTCACTGTCAAATTAACTGTCAACCCTGTTACATTGAATCCTGTTACCTTTCTGAAGGCAATATTATATTGCAACAACATATTTGAAAATGTGTTAAATCTTTGAAAAAAAAACAAAAAAAAAACGAATTACCTGCGTTTCTAACTTCTTGTATATCTGATTTTGAATACTGAAAACAGTACCAGTACAGAGGTAGAAAATATTTGGTCTTGTTTATTATTTTATCTGCTGTATGGTTGGATGGCAATTTGAATATAGATTGGCTCTTTTTCCATGCCAAATCACGGACCCATTTGATTACATACTCTCCCCTCGGTGGTCTGCTGTCAGTGCGGACATGCCGTTGTTGTGGATAGGCGTGAATGTCATTTCCTTTTATGGGAGACTGTGAATAGAGGGGTTGTAAATTTGACATGGTTACGGCTGCGTTGAGGCATGAATTATTTGCTGCAGAACGGCTTGTTTTGTGGGCACTGCCTAAGGGTAGGGGGCTTTGGAATAGATCAGAATGGATCTTTATCTTGTGTCCTAAAAGCACACACGCAATGGAAAACTGTATTGCTTGTATAGGGAATGTTTTTAGGTATCAGCTATGTTTCATCTACAAGAACAAATTAAAACAGTTACAGATGAGACAGTTGTTGACATTTAATTGCATACTTTGGTATCTTGGCAAATCAGAGCACAGTTTGAGACATTGTTGACTTCTGTTCTGAAACTCCAGAGGAGAGACGTGTGAGATAACTAGAGTCTTCTTCTTAAAAGAAGGTTTGGAGAATCAGATTTGATGTCCATTTAATCACAATGCTGTTTAGGAAAAACAATTAAGATAATACCAATATGTATATCTCATATTGCAGAGTGCAGATGGTGAAGGAACACCTGTGTGAGAGTAATGAACAGGTGTAGTCGAAACACGGCTGCTCGTTTTGTGTGTGTGAGTCATCACTTTCCATCTGAATGCATCCAAGTATTCAGTCACTAACACATATGCCCACACACACACACACACACACACATACACACACACACACACACACGCACACACACGCACTCATACGC
>JAUZSZ010000139.1:17402550-17413365 GCA_034780575.1 Labeobarbus marequensis
TTATTGTTTCCAGAATATTGTTCAAATTGTTACTGCCTTTAGTTATTATTTTGGAATAAATATAAAAATGCATAAAAACACTATGAAATGTATAATTAGTATTAAAATTATTAAATAAAAAAATAATATTAATAAAATACAAAATATAATTATATTTGTTCTCTTTTTTATGTAATATTTATGTACCCAGGAAAATGTGACAACATTAAGTGTAACAGGGACACACACACACACGCGCGCACATACACATAGCTATATAAAACTGCCTCCTCATTTTAAAACACCACCGCACGCCACTGACAGGCATGTAGGCGTCCCTTCGACTTATGACGTTAGGATTTACACTCAAATGCAATGTACTGTAGTTACATTTAGTGACTTCCTCCAAATGCAGTTTAATTGATTGGACAAATTTTTGTTGGACACTTGTATTTATCAATGTCAACTGCTTTCAAATCATTACTACTAGATATAAATGAGGCCTATAATCTTCTAAATCTAGCACACAATCATAAGCTGACTGTGTGAACATCCTGTTTACCGATAGCATCTCCAGATGGACCACTTCCCCTGCTGTACCGAATTGAAGGATCCCGATATCAGCAATGCTCAGATTGTAGATGTCCATCCGCCGCTGTCCTCATTGTAAGTCAACTGTAGGCTCTATTCCTGGAACGCTCCGGAATTTCTGGAATGGGAAGTCGTAAAATTCTTTATAAAGAGGTAGAGAAGTTTGGGAGATGAATATGATAGCCAATGATTTGTTTTTCCATTTAGCGATTCAGAAAATACCGTGACTGCTGAGGGCAACAACCACTGCCGAGACACAGAGGGCAATTGAGTGATTTTGCATGTTGAGGATCCATGCCTTGTGTCCTTGTGTTCCTTTGGGAATGCCATGGGAATAGATGGTCCATTCCAGCCTCGTACCTCCAACTTCCATGATCCAGTTCTCCCATGTTCAGAGGGATACATGCAGAATCCTGGCACTACCCAGAATGCATCACAAAAGACTTGCTGTCTGAATGTAGAAATGGGTGACGGGTACATGAATTGCTCTAAGCCTGATTTGATCGCATCTAAACGAAGGACAAATCCTCATTCGCTCCATAGACAACAAGATATAAACACAGATGTTTTCCATCCACCTGCTCCAGGAAGACTCTGAGTGGTGTATATATTTATATATTCAGCATACTTTCAACTCATCTAAAAGAACACAAACATGAACAAAGATATCAAATAAAGGAAATCACAGAAACTCATGGCTGCTGTTTCTGCTGTGACCACCAGAGGGTAGTATAGTACTACATTATCTACTGTAGTTTGAGACTTTGGATGATGCCAGGAGTGTGCAAACCTGCTCCTGGAGAGCCACTAGAGAGCCACAGAGTTCAGCTCTGACCCCAATTAAACACACTTGAACCATCTAATCAAGATCTTCAGGATCACTAGAAACCTCTAGGCAAGTGTGTTGGGGCATGTTGGAGCTAAAATCATTGGGTTTTGAGGAGCAGGATTGGACACCCCTGGATAACACCTTGCTTCATAAGTTTTTATGCACGTTATTGTTTCATTCATTAAAAGGTAGTTGTCTGCCAAATGCATCTCTTTAATCTTGGAAATTGTGTCTTATATAACCACTAATTATTCCCTCAGTACCTGTATAACAGAAAAAATGGATATCTTAATTATTTCTCATAGACAACAATATTAAATGAAGAACATACAATGTCTCCTATTTCTCAAATAAATTCTCCCAAGCAAAATAACTTGTTAAATCTTATTTTAGACCAGTGGTTTTCAACTTTTTTGACCCCAAGGCCCCCTAATTGTCAACAACAGTATTTGAAGGCCTGTGATTTTGCTAGTTGTTTTAATCCGTAATCCGTTATCTAGTTTATTTACTGGATAAGGATTAAGGATAAGGATTTTTCAATTCATTTTACTCACAATTTATACTCACAAATATATATATATATATATATATATATATATTTAGAGTTATTCTAGAAGAAATGTGCTTTTGTAATAAAAAATCCCATGCCGTTCTAGCATTTTATTAATTTATATGACTTTTCCTGGTCTAGAAATCACACTTTTTAAAATGAAGCTACCTCAAAAATCCTGGGTTTCTCAAGGAACCCTGGTTCTTCAAAGGAGGAAAAATTGCTGAGGGGTGAAAAAAATTAATTCCATGATTTTACTTGGTTCATCTTTTCTTTTTTTTTTTGCTCATTTTGGAAGTTTGCCGAGGCCCCCAGTTGAGAACCACTACTCTAGATTTTCAAGATCTCTAGAGAGCTCAACATTGTTTCAAATTGTCTCAGGTTTGCTATCAAAAGGTCAGAGATTTCAATATGAATTTCCCAGCAAAAATGTTGGTGGCTTCAGTCCTGTGGCTGGTTTTTATTAGCTCAACTGATAGAGAATTGCACTAGCAATGCCAAGGTCATGGGCTTCGTTCCCGGGAATGACATGCTGATAAATTTATTTTAAGCTTCTTTGGAGAAAAGTGTCTCTTAAATACAAATAATTTGAGGTTTCTGTGTTATCTCAGCTCTTTTGATTTCTAAACATAACTCTGAAGAGCACCGTTTATATTGTCACCCCTTGGCTGTTCTTTCATTGTGTGCTTTCTGAATGACTGTAGAAGCGTGCAGTGAACAGCTGTTTGACTCTTAAGAATGAGTAATTACCATTCACTCTCTTATTTTGAAACGTTCTGTGCATGTGTGTGTGTTTCTCCAGGCAGTGAAGTTCTGCTTGTCAAAGGAAACAGCTGTCATTTGAACAACGGTGCGACTGCACGAAAATAAAGCGGTAGAGATAAGGCGGTATGGAGACATAATCTGTCACGCTCTGTTCAAATAAACGACAGAACAGAGATTCACTTTCAAAACTAGGCTGAGTTCAGTCAAAATAACCTTTTAAATGTGATGTTTGTGTGTCACCTAATCTGATGGATGGATATCTCACCTGTATCTTCCACACCTGGCTGTGGGTACAGGCCAAAACACACACACACATACTTTTTCCAACTAGGTAAGTAGTTGCATGTAAATTCTTCCCAATATATTGCAAGATTTGTGGTAAAATTCATGTTTTAAAAGTTCATAAACAACAGTGCAGGAGAAGCTACATTCTGAAGTCTTTCACATCTGGCTTGTTCTGAAACAGCTGTGTTTGCCACAGCTCCCTCAGGATTTATGGCCCACCTCTCCATACCTTCACTCATCCCTCGTTCCATCAGGTGTATCCTCTCCGCAACTATTTCACTTCCTACAGTTACACTTTCACCTTTTCATGCACCTCTTCTTCTTTAATCTTTGTCTCTCAATCTCCCAAAGTCTTGACCCTCATCGTGCCTTCCTTTAATTCCCAACCGTCCCCCTATATGCCTCTCACGACTTGTTTTAGATCTGACACTCACAGCTGCCTCTTGAACTCTACTACCACCATCATCCCATCCATTTTGCCCACTCCCATCTTTCCTTTTGTCATTTCATTCACACCCTTCCCCTTTTACCCCATTTTTATCAACCACCATCCATTTTTACCTTTTTCAATTTCTCTTTGTTCTGTGAAAAACAGGATTTTGTAAAGATGGGGCAAGATCATTAGGCTGCAGCAGCGGTTCCCAATCCTGGTCCCAGAGAACCCAATTTTAGGCTGATGATTTTAAGGCAGATTTTAAGCCCAAATTGCACCCCCGAGTGATCAGGGAGGCATATCCTGTTTCGAGGGTTGACGCAAACTATTTTTTGTCCAAAAGAAAACCTCTATTGTGTGGTGTCATTACAATTATTTAACTGCTCCCAATCGAGATGGAGCAGCCCTGAACTCAAATTGTAAATATCAAACATGTTTTCAAATGATATCAATATCAAACGACTCTTGATTGGGCTGCCTCTGACGTAACATCCACGATAGCCAATGAGAACAAGCAAGCATCACCTACCAGATGTTGCGTGCTTCTATACCTGAAATCATCTATTCTTGAATCATCTAGTGTGTGTATTTAGAGGATTATATGGCAAAAAAATTGGTTGAAACTGTCCTTATGTCTGTGGTCTCCCATGGTTTTAAAATTATGGTTAAGATTTGAGAATCGTCTAGTGTGTGGCCAGCCTAAGATAAGACATAAAACACGTGCAGTTTTGGGGGTTTTCCAGGACAAGGTTTGGGAACCACTGGGTTACAGAAATGGACCATTTAGAACAGGGGTCTCCAAATTTGGTTCTGGAGGGCCGGTGTCCTGCAGAGTTTAGCTCCAACGCTAATTAAACACACCTGAACCAGCTATTCAAGGTCTTACTTGGCATACTAGAAACCTCCAGGCAGGTGTGTTTGGCAAATTGGAGGACCAAGTTTAGAGACTCCTCATTTAGAAATTGCTGTGGTTATTCGGTCATGAATTTATGGTTGATTCTTGAATTAGAAGCTTTTTGATATGAAATCTAAAAAAAAAGTAAAGTTTAAGAAAAGTAAAGTAAAAGAAACTCGGAGCTCAAGCCGAGTCTCGGGTTCAAGCCTCCACTGAGGATAGCAAGCCAAGTTTGTTTACCCTTAACCATCAGGACTGGATGGGCAGGAGAACTTGTGAAAGTATTAAAAGCCATGTCATAATTACCGTAAATCCGAAACGGCAACACATGATGTTCTACTCAGAGCTGTTCCAAGTTTTTGGACTCGGAATTATGTGTTTCTATGGCAACAACATGAGCGCCAAAGCGCTCACATGTTTGGAGAACTCGTAATTACAACTTGTAAGCTGGGAATGTTCTGAGTGCTAGAACTTGGACCATGTTATTGCTGAACCACCTGACCGATGCCAGATTCATTTAGGCACTAACTAGGCACTAACTCCCAGTCCGAGAATGTGGAACAGCTCCGAGTAGATCATCACATGTTGTCAGTGGTATTACGGTAATTACGAGATACGCAGCTATAAATGAACATTATTGTGAAAAGAGTGTAGCACATGGCCTTTTAAACTCTTCTAAATGAATCTTTCTCCACTCTCACCCGCCATCCCTTCTTCTCCTCTCTCCTTTTTGGCTTGAGCTGGCCATCAGAAGAAAGAATAAAAGATCAGTGGAAGTTCCCCTTCAGCAATACATTCCTCTATGCTCTGTCTTTCTGATGTCTTTCTCTCTCTCTCTCTCCATCTGCAGGACTGCCATTCACAAGCAAGATGTGCAAGAGTCATTTAGAAGAAAGAAGAAAGAGAAAAGAGCCGCTTTCTTCTTGCTCTCTGTTGTATGTGTGTGTTTGTAGGAGGTGCGGTCCCTTCATGAACTGTGCTGAGACCTGTCATAGACCTTGAACACGACTGAATTTTGGCTGATCTCCAAACTCAAGCATGTAGTGACAGTCAGAAAATCTTCTGATGTACCTTTACGGGCCTCCGTTCAACTCATGTCGCATTCCTCTTGCTGTATTCTGAGAGCCTGCTTTTGTTTTAGTGATGATTGGTTGACATCAAGGTGGGAATTTAACAACCTCCACCGTAACCTCTAGGTGGTTGCCAGGGTGTTATGCAGCTGCTAAGATGTCTTAAGTGTTTTTAGCATGTTGAGAGGGAGTTGCAAATGTGTTCTGAATGTGTTTCAGCATTGCTGTCTGGTTGCTAAGTATTTGAAGTAGTTTATACTGAATGAATATATGCAAATTGCGTAAAAAAGTGCACAGTCTTCTGTTTAGCTGCCAAAGTGTTGTTCTGAGTAGTTTTCTAGCTTGTTGCTATGCATTTGCAAAAGGTTCTGGGTGGTTATCAAGATGTTAATGCGGTTGCTAAAGTGTTCCAAGAGATTTTTTGCCCATTGCTATACAGGTGCTAGAATGTTTCCGTTAGTTGTGAGAGTTGTTTTGACTTTTTTTTGTTGTTGTTGTTGTTTTTTGTTTTGCACAACACTATGCGTTTCCTAGGATATGCTGGTTGGTTGCCAAGTGTCAGTATGTGGTTGCTAAGATATTCTAAGTAGTTTTTATGGTAAATGAACAGATGTAAATTATAAAATGTACAATGGTTATTTACCAGGGTGTTACTAAGTTAGAGTGTTTTTTAGCAAAATGTGATGCAGTTGCTAGGATATTCTTGTTGGTTGCCAGGGTGTCATTATGTGGTTGCTAAGTAGTTTTTATGCTTCTGGTTAGTTGCCAGGGAATTGTTAAGTTGAGCGGTTTTGGCATGTTGCTATGAGTTACAAAGGGTTCTTAGTGGATGTCAAGGTGTTGGCGTTACTAAGGTGTTTTTAACTTGTTACAGTGCAGTTGAAAAAGTGTTCTGTGTTCCTTTGCACATTGGTCTGTGGTTGCTAAGGTGTTATGGTTGGTTCCCAGGGTGTCATTATGTGGTTGCTAAGGTATTCTAAGTAGTTTTTATGGTAAATGAAATGTACAGTGTAACAGTTCTGGTTAGTTGTCAGGGTATTACTAAGTTGTTTTGAGTGGTTTTTAGATAGGTTGCTATGCAGTTGTAAAGGGTTATTGGTGGTTGCCAAGTTGTTAATGTGGTTGCTAAGGTAATTTAGCCAATTTCTATGAATGTGCTAGAATGTTTCAGTTGGTTGTCGAGGTATTGCTGAAATTTTTTCTGACTGTTTAGCACAACACTATGCATTTCCTAGGATATTCTGGTTGGTTGCCAGGGTTTCATTATGTGCTTGCTAAGGTATTCTAAATAGTTTTTATGCTAAATGAATAGATGTCAATATTTCAAATGTAACGTTTTATCATGTTAAATGAGTACTTTTTATGCTTCTGGTTAGTTGCCAGGGTACTACTAAATTGTTACTTGTTAGTTGAGTGGTTGGTGGTTGCCAAGGTCTTCTATAAGTTTTTTTTATCATTGCTATGCAAGTGCTAGAATGTTCCAGTTGGTTGCCAGGGTGTCACTGTGTTGTTGTTGTTTTTTTAGCACAATGCTATGCATTTGCTAGGATGTTCTGGTTTGTTGCCAGGGTGCCGTTATGTGGTTGCTAAGGTATTCAATGTAGCATTTATGCTAAATGAATAGATGTAATTATTTAAAATGTAATGTTTTATCATGTTGCTGTGCAGTTCTGATTAGTTGCCAGGGTGTTGCTAAGTTCTGAGTGCTTTTTAGCATGTTGCAAATGGATTCTAAGTGGTTGCTAAGGTTTTGGCAGTACTAAGGTTTTTTTAATGTGTTACAGTAGCAAAAGTGTTCTCAATGTTCCTATGCACACTGCTCCCCGGTTGCTAGGGTATTGTGGTTGGTTACCAAAGTGTCATTATGTCGTTGCTAAGGTATTCTGTGTTCTGAGGTATTTTTAGCATGTTACTACACAGTTGCTAGGGTGTTCTGGATAGTTGGCAGGATATTGCTATACTCTATGTTGTTCTAACTGTTTTAGCAGGTGGCTGTGTAGTTGCAAGGGGGTTCTGGATTATTGCCAAGGTGATATGTTGTTATTATTGTATTTGGTTGCTAGGGTGTCATTATTTGGTTGCTAAGGCGTTCTGTGTTGTTTTTAGCACACTACTATGCAGTTGCTAGGGTGTTTTGGTTGGTTTAAGGTGTCCCTTCTTCAGCATCAGTGTTATCATTTCACCTGTTTGATTACAACAAGTAATGAAGAGTACAACAGGTTAGCATTAGCCAATTAGCATTACTCTTGGATCAACTTTTGACAGGAAAGGATACCTTTATGGAAACTATTGTTATTTTGTCTGTTATTCTGGTTTATGGTTTTGTTGTCTTTGATGTTGTTGTGCTTGTTGTAGCTAAATTTGAGGTCGGACTCTCCTTGTAGCCTCTAGCTGTGCTCAGTGCTAAAGTTAGGGTGTGCATGCAGTATTCATGAATGCTCGTTTTCCATCATGGTGATGGACTACATCTCTTTATATAGCTGCAGCACGACTGATGAGGGTCGTCTGGTGCTCCAAGACCTCCTCACTGTGAGTGTGTTCATGTGATTCTTCATGTAAATGGGTCCATTTGCCATGGAAAGACACAATTAGCCATGAGACTAATGACTTAACGATCTCTCTTGCTAGTGTTATCATGGTTGTCAGGCATCAGGCGCTGTACAAAAAGCCTATACGAAAAATGTGCGGTTTCAATGGTAGGGTTTTTGGGTGGTTGCCAAGGTGTTGCTATGTGGTTGTTAGGGTGTTCATGGGTATTTTTATGCAGTTGGAAATGTTTTTGAGTGGTTTTTAGCGCATTGCTATTCAGTTTTTATGTTGTGTGGGGTGGTTGCCAGGGATTTGCTTTGTGTTTGCAAAGATGTTCTGAGTGGTTTTTAGCACATTTGTCTGCAGTTACTAGAAAGTTATTGATGGTTGCCAGGGTGTTTTGTAGTTGCAAGGATGTTCTGAGTGGTTTTTAGCTTTTGCTCTGAAGTTACTACAATGTTCTTGGTTGTTGCTAGGGTCGCTAAGCATGTTGCTGTTCTGGGTGGTTGCCAAGGGGTTAATGCGGTTGCTAAGAGGTTGCTAGGGTGTTGTTATGTGGTTTATGTGTTTGTAGCACATTGCTATGCAGTTGCAAGGGTGTTCGAGGTGGTTTTTAGGGTGTAATGCAGTCAATATGGTTTTGTAAATGTTTTTAGCATGTTGCTATGCAGTAGGTTGTATTATTGCTCTGTGGTTGCTAGAGTGTTGTTGGTGGTTGCCAGAGTATTGTTATGTGGTTTTTTAATACATTCTAAGGTGTTTTTTTTTCTTATAGCATTTTGCAATGCAGTTGCTGAGGTGTCCTGGGTGATTGCTAGGGTGTTGTTATGTGGTTGCTAAAGTATTCTATGTGTGTGTAGCACATTGTTATGCAGTTGCTAGGGTATTCAGGGTGCTTTTTAGTGTGTAATGCAGTCGAAATGTTTCTCTAAGTGTTTTTAGCATGTTGCTATGCAGTAGGTTGTACTGAGTGGTTTTAAGCACATTACTCTGTTGTTGCTAGAGTGTTGCTGGTGGTTGCCAGGGTATTGTTATATGGCTTCTTAATACATTCGAAGGTGTATTTTCTTTTAGCAGTTGGCAATGCAGTTGCTAGGGCATTCTGGGTAGTTGCTAGGGTGTTGTTATGTGGTTGCTAAGGTATTCTATGTGTTTATAGCACATATCTATACACTTGCTAGGGTGCATGGGGGAGTGCTAGGGTGTTGCTATGTGGTTGCTAAGGTATTCATAGTGTTTGTAGCACATTTGTAGCACAAATGTTGCCAGGGCATTGTTATGTGGATTTTTTTCCCCAGTGCATTTGCTAGGGTGCTCTGGGTGATTGCTAGAGTGTTTTAATGTGGTTGCTACTGTGTTCAATGTGTTTGTAGCACATTGTTAAATGCAGTTTCTAGGGTGTTTTTGGGTGTTTTTTAGGGTGTAACACAGTCAAGATGGTTTTCTAAGTGTTTTTAGCACGTTGCTATGCAGTAGGGTGTACTGAGTGGTTTTAAGCACATTGCTATGTGGTTGCTAGAGTGTTGTTGGTGGTTGCCAAGGTATTGTTCTGTGGCTTTTTAATGAATTCTAAGGTGTTTATTTTTTTATTTTTTTTTAGAATTTTGCAATGCAGTTGCTAGGGTGCTCTGGGTGGTTGCTAAGGTATTATATGTGTTTGTAGCACATTACTATGCACTTGCTTGGGTATTCAGTGTGTTTTTTAGGGTGTAATGCAGTCAGTATGGCTTTCTAAGTGTTTTTAGCATGTTACTATGCATTAGGGTGTACTGAGTGGTTTTAAGCACATTGCTCTGCGGTTGATGGAGTGTTGTTGTTGGTTGCCAGGGTATTGTTCCATGGCTTTTTTACACATTCTAAGCTGTTTTTTAAACATTTTGCAATGCAATTGCTAGGGTGTTCTGGGTGGTTGCTAGGGTGTTGTCATATGGTTGCTAAGGTATTAAAAGTGTTTGAAGCACATTGCTATTCAGTTGCAAAGATGTTTTGAGTGGTTCTGAGAACTTTGCCTTTCTAGGTTGGTCTGGGTGGTTGCCAAGGTGTTCTAAATGGTTTTTAGCACATTGATGTACAGTTTCTGTGTGGTGATAAATGGTTGCCAAGGTGTTGCAAAGATGTTCTGTGCGGTTTTTCAGCACATTACTGTATGGTTTCTAGGTTGTTTTGGGTGGTAGCCAGGGTATTATATGTTTGTTACAGCTAGCACATTGCTGTGCAGTAAAAGTACGTCCAGAAGGGGTTTTTAGCATGTTGATCTGCAGTTGCTAGGTTGTTCTGGTTGGTTGCTAGGATGTTGCAATAGCAAAGTCACACAGTTTCTAAAGTGTTCCACTTTTAGTGTTTTTAGCACATTGGAATAAGTTGTTAGGGTGTTCTGGCCACACAATTTGAAGTACCATTTATGTTTGTAGCCCAAATGGTGAATAAGCTGCTGAAGTTTAATACTTATATCATTTGGTTTTTTTTTTTCAAATCACTATCACTATAAGTATGAATAAATAATATTACTGATTCTGACCTAAGCCAATCCAGTACACTGATTCTTCTTAAAAAAGCTTTTATGGTTATCAACATATAAACAACCCAAAGGCGTCCTGATTTGAGTGTCCTTGGCAAAATTTCTAATAAATTACTGTAAGTCACAGAAAGAAAAGGTGAAATTAATGAGGAGAGAACAGATGCTTCACTGGAGGCTTTCTAAGAAAATAACATCACTCACAGTACTCAGAAGAGAGAGATAGAGAGAGATCAGAGGCTTATGCAAGTCCACCGAGATTTGCTCTCCATTAAAATGAGCAGAAATGCATGAGCGAGTGAGTGAGTGAGTGTGTGTGTGTGTGTGTGTGTGTGTGTGTGTGTGTGTGTGTGTGTGTGTGTGTGTGTGTGTTT
>JAUZSZ010000139.1:17435252-17445694 GCA_034780575.1 Labeobarbus marequensis
GCTTCTAGGAAGACGTCTGTGTGTTCCGTTAGAATGCATCTCATTCTCGGGCTTCTCATCATCTTCCTCTGAAAATGTGACAAAGTGAAGGAGGAATTAAAGATATGGAACACTGTTCACCAATTTGATTAGTTAGAGATCACGAAGCAGACTTTTTGATCTGAAATTCACCAGTCAAGTGTAATTTCATTTTTGTGTAAGGCCTGTTCACACCAAGTACGGTAATTATAATGTTTTGGGAAAAGTTACTTTTAAAAGTAATGCATTACAATATTGTGTCACTCCATAAAAAAAGTAACTAATTGCATTACTTACAATAGTTACTTTTTCTGTAAAGTAATGTGTTACGTTACTTTTGCGTATTTGTGTTGTGTTTCTTTATAAAGTGACGTTTTAGTCGTTTTCATGGATCCGTGTGAACGGGGAATCGTTCAGACAACATTGTCATCTGTACCCAAAAAAAACGCAAAAAGAAACCGTCTAAACGAACCTTAATTATATGAGAATACAAAAGTCAACAGCAAAGCTGTAATGATATAATTGGAATCACTTTCAGAACAACTGGTTGCAGCTGATGAATGATACAAATATTTACAGTCAGAATCCATCCAACAAAGTGCTCAAAATTTAAAGCAGCAGATAACAAAATGACAGCATATACTTATATTTTCTGTGTGAATGGCTTTAACAAACCTGAGGATGTAACGTGGCATATGACAAAACTGCAGCGCGCTTATAATAAACAGTGTTACTGTCCATTAGTGCGGCTGATAATTTTGGTATCGTTATGGTTATAATTTTTGGTGTGTATGGGCCTTAAAGGGAAGCTCATACCACAATTACGATGACACAGAGGAACGATTTTGTTGGAATCACTTTCAGAATAGTTTTCCCAGCAGATGAATGATTAAAATATTGACAACCAATCAGAATCCACCTTTTAAGCATTTAAAGTGATAGACGACAAAACTGCAGTGACATTTCAGTGAGCATTATCTTTTACAAGACACTGATTTTTTTTTAGGGGACATCAGGACTCCTGTTAGGGGGACACTTCAGTTAAACAGTGTAAAAAAACAACCACCTCCTCATACAGGAAAGAGTTTATCAGACATAATTCTAAAAACAATGCAGAATATACATCTCTGTTTACCAGAAAGTAATTCTTGAAAATCATTCAAGGCCAAAAACGTTTTGAACTTGCGACTATTTCATCAACTAGTGAACCTGTACATACGACTCATGGAAACAAGCCATTGTAATGTGCATTTAAGTTGTGCAACTCTGCTTTGTCTGTGCATTTGTTTGTGTCTCTGTGTGTCTCATCCTAAAGACCTGCTGCGTCTGGGATTGCCATTTGAATCCTCTTGATTCCACTGTCCCGACACCTTGCTGTAAATCTGATCAAGCCCTGTCAATCTACTGTATATCCATAAGTGACGTTCGTCTGGTATAATAGCTCTTGTAGTAAGGGTCGTAACATTGTTAAATCTAGCTAAAATGCACACACATACACAGGGAACAATAGCATAGCCTTGTGTTTGTGTCCCCTCTGTAAACTTTGAGCTGGACTGGGCTCAAGGTCACTGCTATTGTGCCGGTGAAGAGCTATACACGGACCATTAATGTAAATATTACCATTATCCACATGCATGCACACACACACATGTACACACACACTGCATTCCAGGCCCCTCACTCTTTCCTGCCTCACCTTCCCACTCAACACACCCCTGAAAACACATTCCACAAATGACGAGACATTTACTAGTGCTGATATGGGTTTTATAATGGGCGATGACGATATGTAGAGCGCAAGAGATATTTCGAACAAAAAAAAAAAAGAATATATATATATATATATATATATTCTTTTTTTTAAATATATACATTTTTTATATATTTTTAAAAATGTATTCAAATGTGCATTTAAAATTGTAATAAATAAATAAATATGTTTTGTATGCTCTATTTTGTATTTAGCGTATTTCAAGTATGGGATCAGCTTTACCTACGGATTCTACGTCCAGAAGTCTCTTCAGATCATCTACGGATGAGATCGGACTGTTCATCACTAAATCCACCAGAGTTGGAGGGAAAGGGTCCCCCTGATGAAAATAAAAGAGAGAGAAAGAGGTGGTCAAACATGTCTTGAACAAATACACACCTGTCTGGGTGAAAAACCGGTTCCTGTAATTTCAATAAAATACATGTCTAACCAGTGTACATGCGACATGTGTTGCAGAGTTACAGAGAGCATGTATGGAGAGCTCCATTTATACTTTTATACTCCATTTATACTCTGTCCTTTATTAAGCTGCATTACTCATAATCAGGTCACTCTGTGTGTGTGTGAGATGTGGTCAGTGTCATGTGGCAGGCACACAGTGGGAAAATAAATATATAAATAAAAAATATTGCTGTAAGGAACAAACCAATCAAAAATCACATCCCCACAGAGGGCTCCTCATAAATGTGTTATAATTTCTTACAGTGTATCACAGTCAGGAGATATTTCAGCAACAACAGTTGTGCTGTTATTATCTAGACAGGCATGCCACAAATTATTACTAAACTCATTAAAAGAAATGTGTCATGAAAAGTCAGATGAACATCCAACTAAAATGTTTCAGAAAAAAAATGTTGGTTCATAACTTTGAGAAAACATTGCCAGAACATTATCCAACGTTCTGAGTTTGTTTCCTGTTAGCTGGGTATTGGCATAAAATCAGCCACTAGCCAACCTGCTCTCTAGATATCAGCATAGGCCATCGAAAAACCCATTTAGATGGACCACTAATAGAAATACATTGTAAAGTTCATTTTGCAAAGCTTGCAACTAGGGGTGGGCGATATATCGGTAGACATAATTAACTGGTAGAGATTTTGGACTATTGTCTCTATCGCGGTTACACACTCACGTGACGTTGCTGTGCTGCGTGATCTTGAAAGCTTATCGTTTACAAGCATTTTTAAGCATAATGGTTTAAAAAAAAGTGAATGAAATGCAATCAGCGGTAAAAAAGAACTCATTTAGCTATATGAAGACAGTACTCATAGACCACAGGAGTTATTTTTGCTGCTTTATAGGCCCTGAATGGTTAAATACACACACTTTTATGTGTCAAAATGCCCGTATTTGCAAGTACCCTCATAAACACAGTCTAATTTAGGGTTTAAGTGAAAACAAACAGCTGAGAAAGAAAACATGTGTAATAGTATATTGGATCCGGGCAGCTCTTAAAGTGACAGAAGTCTAATGTTCCTGCTTTCTGTCATTCATGTTAATACATTTTTTATATTTTTTTTGTTTATTTAGGTATTAGTTTTTTTGTGATATTGACACACTTTATGTCACATATGATGTCACAACCATGAATACAATACAAGCACCCACGTTAAGTAAGCAAATGTGACAATACAGTCTCAGGACAATTTGTAACTATTTTGATTTGTTTTTTACGATGAATTCGTACAACCTCATTCATACATTTTCATTCGATCTGCTTTCATCTCACTGAAGGGTAGGTTTAGCAATGGAAATACATTTTCACATGAACCAATCATCTTCATAGAAAAAAATGCACACTCACTAAGTAGCTGTTTTCTCATGCAACCATGCTAGCAATTTGAAGAGGACATTGCTGAGCAAGCAATCACAAGATTTACATACAGAACTCTTAAAGTAACAGTAGCAAAAATTTGTGTTTAGCACCACTGAACTAAACTAAGACAAACAAAGTCAAAGCGGCATTACGACTGTTAACATATAACTGTAAATTTATCAGGTAATAAGCATGCAAATATTACAATATAGTCTCATGACAAACTATTTTGATTTGTTGCAAATTCGTATTAATTTGTACAATCTCATTTGTACATTTTTGTTCCGCTCTCGCCCAGATGAGGGGAAGGTTTAGAGATAAAATTTCATACTTTTTAAATAAATTTTCATACGAAATCAAACCATACAAATTTTTACGAAATTGCACATTTGCAAAATAGCTACGTTTTCTCATTCCTACATTTTCGTCAGATCTATTCTCACCCCGGTGAGGGGTAGAGATGAAACTTTATACTTACTTTTTAATAATTATTTTAAATGAATCACACTGTGCAAATTTGTATGAAATTGCACAATCACAAAATAGCTGTTTTCTAATTTTTACGTTTTCGTTCAATCGGCTCTCACCCCAGTGAGGGGAAGGTTTAGAGATGAAACTTTATACTTACTTTTTAATATATTTTTAAATGAATCGTATCGTATAAATTTGTTTGAAACTGCACAATTTCAAAATAGCTGTTTTCTCATTTTTACGTTTTCATTCGATCTCGCCCCAGTGAGGGGTCGATTTAGAGATTTATACATACTTTTCATATATATCACATTGTAAGACTTTGTATGAAATTTCATGAAATTGCACACTCGCTAATTATGATTTTTCTTGCACTTTTTTTGTGCAATACGTTTGGAATGTGAATGCTTGTCGCTACACAAACTCGGTTTCATGCGTTGCTGCAGTCTGAAATACAATGAAGCGAATATTGCTGAGCAAGCAATTGTAACAAGAAGATTTGCATACAGAAGCCTTAAAGCTACAGTAACAAAAATCGTTTCATTCAAAGAATCAGAAAGAGGGTAAAAACAGTCATGAAAAACTAAATTATGATGTTATGAAGTAACATAATAAATACACTTACAGGGAAAAAACTAAAAATGCTACAAAAATGCAAAACAGTAGTCAGCCAAATTAGCCAGATGCACTAAACTGAGATGCTGTCCAGCAGGACAGTGAAAGACCAACATTCATCAGCATGTGTAAAATCCATGATGGATAATCAGGTGTGAAGATGTGCATGTCAGTGTGAAACACATGCACTAAAGCAGTTTTTCATACCCACTGTCAAGTGCATATGTGTGTAGCGCTGTAACACATATGGTATACTGATCCTATTAGGATGACATCACTCCCATTTGCCACATGCCGTAATGAATCATGGGACGCAGGAATGCCAATAGTTCATCCAGGGAAAAAGTTGTGGAGGAATGGGGTATAATTATGGACCTGGATTGCCATGCGCACACACTTGAAACATTAGAGGGCGGCCACATGGCAGTCTGCCATAACTGAATTCAGACATAAAGAAATACTGTATCCACACCTGCACATGCAAACACACACACACACACACACACACAGGTCGCATAAATAGATGCACTGAAAGAAGTATAAAAAGAAGGATTTGTTTAAAAAAAAAAAGTCTTCGATAATCACGCTTGTAGAGGGAGATTAAATATTATATGAACCCATAAGCACAAGCATAATAAGGTCAATCCATCTTCCATTTTCCAAAACTGAGTCATTAATTTGATGCACATTTGTTTGGCTCAGCTTTCAATCGCTCGATTCCTGAGTCATGTCTGCAAAAGCAATTTCTATTTTTTTAAGCCCTCAGGCCGCGACACACATGTAATGCCCCGAGAGACCCAAAGCCAAATCATCTTATGTGATTCCATCCACACGTCTTTACCATGACGCCTAGATTATTCCTCTCTCTTATATAACTTAAACACAAGACATCAGCTGGAGGACTAAAATCCCATCAGCTGTGACCTTTTAAACTCCCTCAAACAGTCCGAATCGGAGCGCTCTGTTTTAAAGGGTAGACCTGACAAAGTTTTTTGTAGGTTTGGTGGTGATGCAATGGTGATATTCAAGAGACGGATTACAGAAACATCACAAGGGGATTTAGGGCTTATAGCGCGTGTGTGTGTGGAAGGCAATTGATATGCATGTCATAAAGACCTTTCCATAAAGGTCAGGATGCATACGTGAGAATATCTGCAACCCAAATCAAGATGCATGAATGATTCTGCTGAATCCGTTCTATTACTGTAGGATGGATTGTTTTGGCAGATACCAATATGTTTAGAGAGCAGCATGGCTGATAGTATCATATTATTGGAATTATGATTTGCATTTGCATAATAACTAAAAGAAACATCAGTAAAACAAATATTAAAAATGCACACTATCCACTGATGAGGCAGCTGATACAGATATACTGCAAGTCGATGCTGATAGTCTCAGAATGGTCAAATACCGACCAACATACTGAATATATCTGTATTATTACCAGGATTCTCACAGCAGTTGATTTCCAACGACTTTTGGACTGAATAAGCATTTAAATATTATAATCCAGGATGACATACTAATGAATCGTTTAGACAGATTTGTGAATCTGTTTGACTGATTCGTTGAAGACACCTTAATCAGACACAACTATGGCTTTTGATCAAGTTTTAGGAAAATATACATTCAAAAATATTTTAATACATATAAATATATATTTTTTTTTATGCATACACACACGAATCTGTTTGACTGATTTGTTGAAAAGACCTGAATCATCCACCACTATGATTTTTGATCAAGTTATTGAAACATGTACTTCCAAATGTATTTTTTACGTAATATTCTACATTTACGGTATGTCCATGACTTTTCATATTAGATTTTTTTACATGAAGTTTTAGAAATATGTACATTAAAAATATTTTAAAACATATATAAATATATTTTACGCATACACACACACAAATCTGTTTGACTGATTCACTGAAAAGACCTGACTCATCCACCACTATGATTTTTTATCAAGTTATGGAAAAATGTACATTCAAATGTATTTGTCACGTAATATAAATATTTTAAAATCATGTCCATGACTCAGCTTTTTTTACATTTACAGTTTTAGAAAAATGCATATTCAAAAATATTTTAAAACATATATAAATATTTTGTTTACAATACATATTACTATATATTACCACTATGACTTTTGACCAAGTTTTAGATTTTTTTTTTTTTTTTTGAATGTTTGGAATGTAGCTCAAAAATGTAAAAACTATTTCTATAAATGTCAAAAAAATATATAAAATATTTTAAAACATAAATACATTTAGTCTGTGTGTGTATGTGCACATGAGTTTTCAGATTTGATTAATTCACAAGATTTTTCCTAGTCTGGAAACCTCAATTTCAGGTTTTCTATGACCGTGGGAACCCTCCAGAGGACCTTCCTCTATAGCGACTGATAACACTATTTTAATACGGCTAAAGGTGTACTGTAGTGTTAAATGCACAGCATAATTGGGGTTTAAGCAGTGACAGCGATGCTCTTGGACTGAGTGATGTGTTTCTGGCAGTGCTGCATCTGGGAACCCATCCAATGCACGTTAATGCTGGCAACCCTAACAGTGTCTTTGTTTGAGTTTAGAATTGTACACATAAACAAATACAGATAGATTAAGCATCAAATAAAGAACAGTTTCTCTTTTCTCCTCCACTGTGGGGCCAACGCGCAGTCAGGCATGCTTAGGAGGGAATTTGTTACAGTTTGTTTGAATTTCATCCTCGAAATCGAGACAGTTAAAAAGTACACCGTGAATGCGGCTATTGTCAAATGAGACACATAAATTGAACTCAAACCGAGCTTGACGTCAATCAGGCGAGGCTTACCTGCGCGCGAGCAGACCGCAGGCACGCCGCGAGCGCCGTGAGCACCAGCAGCAGCAGCAGCCGCGAGCTCATCATGCGCACACATGCAACTGTCTCTCTCTCGCTGTCAAACACACACACACTCTCAGCTGCAGGAAAGTTTATTCCAGAGGGGCTGAGTCACTTTGAACACCGTGCCAGCTGCTCCTGTTTGACATTTAACGGCGTATCCCAAATCTCCAGTGTGGAAATAAAGTGTTCATGTCACCGGTCCGTTAAAAATCGCATATTAATGATAGACTTGAATGGAAAGAAACCCAAACTCCAGTCTTCGGCTTCAAATATCAGCTTCAAATATCCAAGTAAAATACGTCCAGTGTGTTGAGTTCAAAAAAAAATAACCCGTGCATGTTCATTCCAGCGCTGCAAGTGCGTAACTTCTCCTGTCGAGCTGTAGCGCGTTTCTCAGGTGCTTCAACGCCGCGCTGCCGCACTTCGCTCTGCCTTCAGCCTGAAAAAACAAGCCCCGCCCTCCTGCGCTCTGATTGGCTGGCTGCGCCTTCGAGGCTGGACTGGTGTTTCCATATAAGGCAAATGATTAGAGGGATTCTGCGCGGATGAGGGGGCTCTTCTTCATACGTGACTTGAAGTTCTCAGAGTTGGGCTTTTATTGGGAAAAAGGCAACAGTTTTCTCACAGACACCTGTTCTGCTTGTGAACTGGAGGTTATAGCAAATGCTTGAACTGGGAAGCCACACACTGCACTGGAGGAACTGCTGATGATGAGATGCTGGAACTGATATTATACACACAGTATATTCCTGAATATTATTAAATATGTCAGGAACATTTCTGGGTCATATTTGGGTCCAAATTAAATTAAATTAAATTGCAAATCAATCAATGAATCAATCATTCAATTAATTAATCAATCATTAATTTTGTTTAAGGGAAATTCATTTTAGGAGCATTAAGATTATTTCACCCAAAAATAATAAAAAAGGGATTGATTGATTGATTGATTGATTGATTGATTGATTCATTCAAAATAATAATTCTTTTTTTTTTCTTCAATGAAATTAAGCTTATTGTTGGCTTATTTTTTATTTTGTTTTGTATTGTGAATTTGTGACATTATTTCATGACAATTTCATGACAATTATTTACTTCCCAAATTCTAATTATTATGACATTAAAATCAACTGTAAAGTGTAAAGTGCACTGTTTTTGCACCGTGAATTTACTTTTCATTCTAACACAGACGTTGCCACTTCAAATATAAGCAATACCATAAAACAAATGTTTTTAATGTTTTGTTATTATATAATACCATAAAAATTAATCAATTTTTTATTATTTTAAATTATTATCATTACCATTAATAGTAATCATTATAATCGTTATATGTTAATTAATATGAACATTATTCATTATTATAAATCATTTTTTGCGATCAAAAATCTCAAAAATTAAATTTTCATTCTGAATATATATATATATTTAGATGTACTAAAATACAACAACAACAACAATAATAATAATTATTATTATTTAAAAATAGTGTATTTTATTTTAAATATTTTATAATAATTATATTTTTATTATTATTATTGTATAATTTTTATTTTATTTCTTTTTCAAATTTAACTAAATGAAATACAGATATATCTTTTGATTTCAGAGTGAAATATGACTCATACTCATTCTCGACAAGCTTTGTGAGAATTATGAAATAAAATACTGGGAAAGCATTAGTTGGATGATGTGATATATCTATTTAGATATAAGCATTGCACAACAGAGAAACTAAAAACTGAAACCCATCAGCAAATCAGCTTCTGATTTTACAAGGGTTTGTGTTTTGGGATTTCCAGTCGAGCGATGACATCATGGAGCTGAAGTCATCTCCAGAGAGCCTGAGCATATACAGTGCCCTCCAAAAGTATTGGAACAGTAAAGACAAAATTGCTCTGTTGGCTGTGGAGTCGAGACATTTACAAATATGATTAAAAGATGAATATGAGACAAAACTACAGAATGTCACATTTTATTATTAGGTGATTGAACACATAGATGTTTTACCAGCTAGGAAGATCAGCACTTTTAGAGTTTCATCCCTGTATCTAATGTGAGCATAAGTATTGGAACAGTTGCCTCACAGGTCTTTCAAAGTGATCAGCTGTGTCCTGTTGCATTAATTCTTCAGGGGCCTCATTTATAAAATGCTAAATTTGATCTTACGATCATTTCTAAGATATGCGTACGTGCGATTCATAGAATGAACGTACCAACAGAAATCGCACGTACGCATCTCTTTCAGATGTAAAATCTATGAATCGCAAATGATCTTGAACTTGCGCGCAATTGACTGGTTTCAGCGCTCTAAGTTAATGTCATTAACATATAAAATATCACCAGCCATTTAGAACAGCGTGCTGCAAGAACAGCTTACATTTTAAAAAACCTGCAACACTCTGACAATAAAAAGTGCGTATGTCTGCTCAGACCCTGACGTGACGCTAAGCACTTTTCCACGTCAAAGACTATCTCTATAAATTTGAGCGTTGGCATGGATTTAAGCATACGCACACTCTAAGATCAAATCTGAGCATACGCACGCTTTATAAATGAGGCCCCTGATATTAAAAGCAGGGAATGTGTCGTATCAGTTATATCCATCACTTTTGCATTCTGAATCTTTCATTCGATGATGACACACACAAACCAGGATGAAGACGAGGGAGCAAGCAATTTGGATGCTAAAAGAAAAGAGGAAGTCAATTAGAGCTATAGCAAAAACAAAGGGCATGGGAAATCAAGAGTTTGGAAACCACCAGTGACACCAGCAACCAACAACTACCTGAGAAAACAACAGTAGTTGATGACAGACAAATCATAAAAGCTGTGAAAATGAACCCTAAAAGACGTGTCTGTAAA
>JAUZSZ010000139.1:17457203-17474456 GCA_034780575.1 Labeobarbus marequensis
TTGAACATGAATTTCACCAGCTGGAGAGGAGAGTAAAGGCAGAAACTCCCCAAAACAAGCAAAAATTGGGATTGGCTGCATTAAAGGCTGGGAAAATTTTTCAGAGGATGAGACCAAGAGCCTGGTGATGTCTATGGGTCACTCACTGCTGTGATTGTGCGCAAGGGAACTGCAACTAAATAATAGCTTTTAATCTTTTATATCTGCCTCATGTTCAACTGTCCCAATACTTATGCTCACATCAAAGAGTGGGATGAACTCTAAAAGTGCTGTTATTTTTATTTGGTAAAATGTGTATGTGTTGAAACGGCTAATAATAAAATGTAACATTCTGTAGTTTTGTCTCATATTCATGTTTTAATCATATTTGCACAGCCAACAGAGCAATTTTGTCTTTACTGTTCCAATACTTTTGGAGGACACTGTATTTGTGAAGCTCTGACCTGATGTTTGGAGATTGAAAGTTTAAGTGAGATGTGAAATCCTCCGCTGGTCTCCTGTCTCACTGCATGTATGGTGTTTTCCAGCTCTTCCGCTTTCAGGGAATATCACACATCACAAACTCAGAGGTCAGAGGTCAAAGGGACACAGTGGACCCCTCTGCTGCAGCAGCAGGAAGTGACACGGGTGTTTGAGCATCTCTGGGGGGCTATTTATAAACCTGCTGACCTTTTCTATTCGCATGCAGCGAGTGATTGACATGACACACGTTATTGTGAGCTGTAGGAGCTTCTGATCACCTGTACTTCAGATCACAGTGCACTCTGACACAAAAAATCACAATGGACTGATTCAACAGACTGCAGCATGACTGAGACTAGAGCGAGATGGAAGAGAGAAACAGTGGAGAGTTTACTTAGAGTAAATGCCTGTGTAATAAATTATTATAATCACTGTAATAATAATAATAATAATAATAATCACTGTAATAATAATAAATGTTATATTTTATTCAACATAAACAATAATAATTATTAGAATAATATTATAATATTACTATAACATTTGTTATAATAAAAACAAAAAATAATAATAATGATAATAATAATAATGTTATGTTTTTAACAACAACAACAACAACAACATTTTATAATAAATTAAACTTGCAATAATAATAACTTTAACAACAACAATAATTTAAAATTATTATTATATATAATAGCAACAATTTTTTTATAATAAATAAATAAATAAAGTTGTTAAATTTATTTTTATGGTATTATTTACATTTGAAGTGGGAACATTTGCGTTGTTTTATTGCCAGAGTAATAAATGATTAAAATTACTGTTATAAAATAGAAAGAAAATTAAATGATATTATATTTAACAACAACAACAACAATTATTATTATTATTATTATTATTCGTAGTAGTAGTAGTAGTAGTAGTAGTAATAGTATGCTATATAAATGCTATAATAATAACAGTTATAACAAGTATTTAATTGTATTTTTTTGTATTGTATTTGTATTTACAGTGGGAACTAAATTGTAAACATGATATTTGCCGAATGTAATCTGCATAGCTGGAGAGAAACTTGACCTTGATTTGACCTCTGACCTCATGTGATCTCTGCTGGTTCACTGTCACCTAGGACTTACACTACTGTAGTAGCGTAGTAACGTAGTAGGTAGTGATGTAAATGAAGATTTATTAAGATCAGATCAGCTGAAACGCAGTATGAGTCAGATGTGACACACAGTGTTATGATGTCTGGGGCGAGTGTGAACGGGAGACCTGTGTGTCACTGCAGATCAAGTCCTGTCTGGTTGTCTGATTTAATTGATAAAGCCAGTTTCGACCTCCATTAGTAGGCCAGCCAAAATTCCTGAATTCAGGCTTCGAAGAGCTGCTCCTGCTCCTGCTCCTCCTCTCCGCCCGCCAGCAGCCGCTTTCCCTCTGTCTCGACAGAGCTCACTGGAAGAATCCAAGATTTTCAAGGAATTTCTTCAGTGAAATCCAATCTGAAAGCAGAGGGAGGGTCTGCCACAGAGCACAGATGCTTTCATGTATGAATTTGGCAGGACTGAAGACACAAATTTAACATTTACAGTTAATATAATTCATATGACAAAGCAATATGAAAATGTTGGATGCAACCAGAAAATTGATCATCAATTATAATATTATGCATAATTTATTGCATAAATTGTTTTTTTTTTTTTTAATAATTTCTTTACAGAAAAGAAAAAAAAAAACATGACAGGAGATTGCCATTGCATGGCTTAGGTGCTTTCAGTGCAAGTTTATAGGATTTAGATTTTTTTTTAGCCAGTTTAATTGTAGAAATGAAGAGGAGGAAGAAGAAGAAGTATAGTTGTTAAATAATAACAGTAATAATAATAATAATAATAATAATTATAATAATAATAATAGTTATTTGTATATTTAACAGCAAAACAAAACAACAACAGTGGTAATAATAATAATAATAATAATAATAATAATAACAAATTAAATGATTAAATAAAATAATTTTGTTATATTTATTATTATTATTATTATTATTATGTTATATAATGTATATGATTTTATTAAGTAAGACATAACATTATTATTATTATTAATTATTAATTATTCTTCTTGTTTTAAATGAAAATATAATAATAACATGGTTACATTCTTATTACCAATAACGATTCTTCTTCTTCTTCTTCTTCTTCTTCTTATTATTATTATTCAATAATTAACAATAAGTATAATAAATTATTATTATTATTATTATTATTATTATTATTAAACTATACTTATTGTTAATTATTGTTTAATAATAATAATAATAATAATAATAATAATAATAGTTATATTTGAATTTAACAACAACAACAACAACAATAATAATAATAATAATAATTAATAATAACTTTCATAATTGTTCTTTAAAAATCTGAAAATAATGTTTTTTATAATTGTTGTATTTTTATTTACTAATAATATTTATAAACCTTTACGATAAGAAACGTAACGTAAAGGTGGTGGGAACAGAATTGTATTTTTGTAATTTTAGGTTTTTTTTTTTTTTCTTTTGAAGGAGACAAGAGCTGGTGGGGAATTTCAGGCTTGATCTCCTGATTGTCTGGGAGTTTTGGCTGAACAATGGCAAGCTCACGGCCTCCATGCTGTGAAGTTCGCCCAGCTCTCGTTCTCAACCCACTTCTTTTAAAACTGAAGGGAGGCGTACAGACGCGGGACTGAAGAGAAAGACGGCAAAACGCCTGGGTGGGAGCGAGTGGGGGGCATCTGTTTGTGCATTGTATGTGTTTTCCCGAGTCAACAGTAGAGGAAATGAACGCAGCAGCTAAATATACAAACATCACAATGAGCTAGCGAATGCAGCTGCACACGGGAAGGCTAATGCAATGAATATAATAGCAGATGAAGACAGCCAACGGATATGAGGATCTGGTAACGAGTGCGAACGGATAGATAGATGGATGGATGGATAGTTTGATGATGCTGAACTGGAGGTCAAGGAGAGAGCGGAGAGCCAGGTGAATGAAGCGCTATGCGATCGGTTGCTAACACCCAACTCTTCTCAATGTGACACTGTGTTGAGGTGTTTGTATGCGATCATCATAGCAGCGGGTCATGAGGGAATCACCGTTCCAGGCTGGAGGAGAAAACAGGAAGCCGTGCTGATGTTTTTTTTCCCTCTGACTGGTGTTAATGTGGACCCGGGGTTCTGGATTCGACCCAATGATCATAGAGAGACACAGAGCTTCACTGTATGCCTCGACCTGGACAGAATCATCATTACCACTGCAGCTGTCTGCAAGAAAACATCCACAATTAGTCCTTTGCTCAGTCTCTTTCTCTCGCTATATTTACAGATCTGCCCTTTTTGGGACAGGTTTACAAATTAGCGTGAGAGCGCAAACCCATAAATGCACCGATGGGAGTGGAAAGTTCTAATAACAATACGCAAATTAAAGAACACAAACGCAGCCAGATCATTTCTATAATGACCATAGCAATTCACCAAGACTAGTGCAAATTAGCGTAGGTTGCAACATAAAGAGCAGATGATAATCAGGTGTGGGTAATCTACTAACAACAAAGGCGCAAAATTGGTTAAAGGGATAGTTCAACCAAATTCTGTCATTAATTACTCACCCTCATGCCATTCCAAACACGTAAGACCTTTGTTTATCTTCGGAACACAAATGAAGCTATTTTTGATGAAATCCGAGAGCTTTCTGACTCTCCATAGAGAGCAATGCAACTGAAATGTTCCCAGTCCCAGAAAGGTAGTAAGGACATTGTTAAAATAGTCCATGTGACATCAGTGGTTCAACCGTAATTTTATGAAACTATGAGAATACTTTTTGTGCGTAAAGAAAACAAAAATAACAACTTTATTCAACCATTTCTTCTCTTCCGTGTCAGTCTGTCGACGCTTGTTCACGACGATGCGTGTGGTGCTGCTGACGCAGGAACTGGTCCTTTGTCTTTTATCGCTCTACTGACCCTGTGGAACTTTTTCAATTAACTCTAAGTGCTAAAAAATATTTACAAATGAACAGTAAGATCACACCAGAGTCCCTTTAATACTAGTCAGTTCACTCAGTGGCCATCTTGGTTACGCTCCCGAATTACCATATCACTGTAAAAAATTAATCTGTAAAATAACAGAAAAATTACAGTTAAAACAACAGCTTATTACACAGAACATTATCCATTTATTTTACAGACATTTTTGTTAACCCTAAAACACAACGCAATGCAGTGTAAAATTCAAAATACTGGTAAAACACCTGTAAAAAATAAATATGAAAAAATTCCTTCAAATTATACAGTACATTGTGGCCTATTTTTACCAAATAAATTTTTAGAATGTACATCAATATCACCACCAAATCATAATTATGAGCACCCAGAGTTTCCAAGTTGTACTCATGTCAGTTAGAAAATAAGGCAGAAACAATAGATGCAGAGTCTATATTGACAGTAAATTTGTTTAAAAAAATATTATTATTATTATCCATTTACAATAAAACTATCTAAGGTGGAGGTACAGAATACGATGATATTGTACAATTATTAATTTACAACAACTTCATAAAATCAAAAAACACTTTATTCAACATTTTGTAGATGCAAAGTTAACACATCTCGTAACACTTTAGGGACAAATTCTCACTATTAACTAGTTGCTTATTAGCATGCCTATTATTAACATATTGACTGTTTATTACTACTTATAAAGCACATATTCTGCATGACCATATTCTACATGCCTAATCCTTAACAACTACCCTACTAACTATTAATAATCAGCAAATTAGGAGTTTATTGAAGCAAAAGTCATAGTTAATGGTTTGTTAATGGCAAATATTGGACATTGACCAAAAATCTTGTATCATTTTAGGTACGTCGCCATCTTGCTCTGACCAAAGTGTTTCGAATGCACCTGAAATCATAATTACAAATTCCCATCTTGTAATTACAAACTTCCAAGGAGGACTTGAACACACTATATGACAACAATGCTTCGCTAACGATTCTATTGCGCAAATCTTAAAATTGTATGATCAATTTCAGATTAACCCAGACCTAAGTGACACTTACAAACAAGCTGTAGCTGGACGCTTAACATGTCGTTAAATTATTTATTTCTGTCTGTTACTGGGACAAAATAAGCTGCAAAGTAAACCAGAGTTTATGCTGATTGGCAAAACACTGGCTTTGTGAGACGTTTTTACTCTCTGGATGAAGTGAAGCTTCACTTCCTCCCACTATCTAAGGGTAAGTTTACAAGACAATAATGTACTAAAAATGGAAATGTTTTTCTTTGTTTTTTTTTTTTTTAAAGATTTGCTTACTGCAAAAACGGCTACTGCATTGTACATGCCAGGCCAGTAGTTGGCGATGTCTCGTACACATTCCTGTAGACAGAATATGTAATATGCATGCGCATGGTGTCACTGTTTTCGTGAAGTTTTGTAGTTTACACAGAGATGATAACAGTACTTTGAAACCCTTTTCGTGAAGTTTTGTAGTTTACACAGAGATGATAACAGTACTTTGAAACCCGTTTTTAAAAGTTTGCATTTTCAAGCCCCCAATATGCCATTGTCATGTGAGTGAATGGCTAAAATGCTTGAAAACCATGTTATGTCAAAGACCCATAAATTAGAAAAAGTCCCTTATCAATTAATGTTCCACCCATATGCCACCCACCCCTTACCTAAATGTCACTGCCAGTAATATAAACAGATTAATTATGATTATTGATGATCTTTCCATACCAGTGCTGTTTTTTTTAGTATTACACCCACAGTTTTAGCACCAGAATACCAATACAATTTCCACTCTCAAATATTTATAGGCTCTAAAAATACATCCCTCATTAGGTTTCTGTTTCTTTTGAACCACACAGTGTTGGTCATCTAGGGGTGAATTTCTAGAAACTGTATCTCATCTCTTGCTGTCCTGGCTCAGATTATATCCACCTCTAAGTTTCTATATTCTGCTTTTAATGCGAGTATATGGGATATTTTATCACCTAATAGAGAAAAATGTCTAATCACTTAGAAAAGTAATAGCACACATCACCTTGATAAGTCGCATAATTTGAGGTATCATTTATGTCTGTAAGACAAATGGTTTCAGTGAACTCTGTTTGGTATTGCAGTCATGTAAAACGCTATAAGGCCTTAAGGTGTAGTTTAATCTCCTATTAGCGATCTCTTGTTTCATTGAGGTTTGGAAAGTGTGGCAACATTAAGATCAAATTTCAAGGATATTTGTAAATTAGTGGTTTGTAATCCACGATTAAACCAAAGCCAACGTGAAATCCACTCTTCTGATAAAGGACACTCCAGCCTCTGTTCTAGCTCGAGCGTGTCGTATCAGATATCTCACATCTTCATATCTGGCTTCCCGCCACTTTGGCCAATGCATGAACAGGCAACAAACCTCCGCCAATCAAAAGGTGCACAACAAATCAGATGCAAACAGATACAAAGAGAGTTTGACTAATCTACGTAGATCTCTTTCTCCTGGACTTCTACAATTCATTGTCAAACGCATAACTCAAGAAAATTAAAGGGTGCAACTTGGGATTATATTTTCCAAAACTAGAGCTTCAGTCATTGGTGTGTAAATGAAGTTGGGTTAGTTCATTCTAACAAATTTAGAAAAAGTGAGTATAATGTTAAAATTATTAGCATTATTAGCAATCACAATCGTTAAAGTTGCAATTATGGAAAAAAGTAATTAACAAGAAATAAAGTAGTAATTGTGACATACTCGTTACAATCACAGTTGTGAATATAAAGTCACAATTGTAAAATATACAGGTGCAATTGTGAGAAAAAGCAAAACTTAAGTCGCAATTATGAAAAATATAGTTTTAATTGTAAAGTATTGTGGCAATTGTTAAGTATAACACCACAATTATTAACAATTGTTTGTTTTTAATAACAATTGTTATATATATAGTTGAAAAAAGTCACATTTATGAGAAATATTGTGATTGTAACTGTGATATACTTCGAAATTGCAATTGTGAATATAAAGTTGTAATTGTGAAATATAAAGGTACAATTGTGAAAAAAAAGCAACAATTATGAGAAAAAGTCACAATTATGTGCAAAAATTTTAATTGCGAGGTATTGTCACATTTGTTAATTATAACACCGTGTCTACACCATGCCGCACTGCAACAGCTAAAGTCTGTCTACACTGGACGCGACACAACGACCATTGAAAATCATTTGAAATTTGTGTCAGCACGTCATAAATAGAACGCGGCAGCAGTTTACTGTCTGGGATTTGTTGTAAAGTTTAAAAAAATTTTTTTTACAAAAAGTTGTAATTTTGATGTACCTCCCAATCGCAGTTGTAATTGTGAGGAATATAGTTGCAATTGCAAGAAAAAGTTGCAGTGACAAAAAAATGGCAATTTTGAAATATGAAGTTGCAGAAAACCAACAACAACAAAATTATGAAAAATGCCGTAACTGTGGCAAATAGTTAGAATTGTGAGGTCCTCTTGTAATTGTCAAGCATGAAGTCACAACTGTGAGAAATAAAGAAAAGTTGCCAATGCGATAAAAAAAGTTTCATTTACAAATTAAATGTATAATTGTGAGGTATTGTCAAAATTGTGAAGTACAACATGACATTTATTAGCAATTGTTCATTGGTGATCATAATGGTTAGAAATAAAGTTAAAGTTATAAGGAAAAGTCACATTTACAAGAGATGAAGTTATAATTGTGACATACTTTACAAGCACAATCATAAAGTCGCAATTATAAAATATTAAGGTGCAATTGCGAGAAAAAGCAACAACTGTGAAAAAATTGTTCATTGCACTTGTTAGATATACAGCAATTATGATTGTTAAGTTGCAGAAAAAATAAACAAAAATAAACAATCATGAGAAAAAGATGTAATTATGAGAAATAAAATGTATAAAATTTAGATGAAATAAAAATTTGAGAAATAATGATGCAATTGTGAGCTATGAAGTTGCAATTTTGAGACATAGTCGCAATGAGAATCGACAAAAAGGCTTCCACTGTTCCCTGCAACATATATTTAACAGTAAACCTGGAAACAAGATGGTCTTCTAGTTGGAACTAGTTTCTGAGTTAGTGTTAGCAAAAGTACAAACTTGGCAAGCTTTTGCTGAACTTGTGGATGAAAGTTTGTCATGTAAGTTTGGGAGGTTACACAGTTGAGCATGAGGAAATGGTGTCAGGTTCTTGATGAATGGGCAAACCAAGGTGTGTTTTCTGTGAGTGAGGGGTTAGTCTTACCGTAGGAGCTGGGGCCACTGTTAAAGGAATTATCCCACAGGTATGTGCACAGCTAATGGTAGGTCAACCGCAAATATTCAGGGGTCAGATCTGCACACACGCTCTCTACTCAATGACAACACAGGTAGATGGTAATTGCATAAATTGAGAGTGCAGAGCAAGCCATGTTCACATGTAATCAGATCTCAAGTGTACGCCCAGGTAAAGAGGCATTTATTGGTTAAATTACGAGTCTAGGTTGAAATTTATGGCTGAGGTTAGCTTCAGGGTCACAGTCTTTCCCTCAGAGGTAATGGAGGCTGATTGGAAGTGGAAACTCAGGCAGGCTGTAATTCAGCACTGTTGACACCGGCTGTCAATGAAACTCAGTCAAAACCTCACATACCAATAATATGAGTTTGACTCAAGTTTTAGCCTGAAAATGGTATAATTCCTGTAATTTTTGAAAATAGCACAATGCACAGATGGATAAAGAAACCACTGAAGTTTCATAGTCAGTTTTATTTTATTAAAACAGAACTGAAAATTTTTTTATTTGTGTTATACTGTATGTATCTCATTAAAATGATAATGTAAATGTTTTATTAATATTTCTTAATTCCTTAATATTTTATTTATTTATGTTTTGCTATTTTTCAAATGACTTGTATGTATAGACTTTCTTGTTTTACCCTTATCTCAGATCTGAAAAGAAAAAAAAAATTACCTTGAAACAATTTTTCACTTGGAAACTGCTAGTAAATTTCACAAATCATGACAAATAAATGACAAGTAACACACTGATTTTTATTTTTTTTAAGCTGAAAAACGATTGAAATAATATTTTCTTGTAAAATCTTGTTTTTATTTTTTTATGACTTTGATTTTTTTGTTTTTTTACAATCTATGAAAATCCTTCTTAAAATTTTGAATTAAAACTATGATCATCTAAACATTCAATTAAATAAACCATTTCAATATTTATTGTGTAAAAACATATAAAAACTATTTTTTAAAAATTACAAGGTGTCATTTCCACCACACCAAAATAGTCAAATACAATGTGCATTTTAATACATTTACATTAATTTTAATTTAATTTAGTACATTTAGTTACCTAGAAGAAGAGATTAAATATGTATGATGTGTGAGAAAAACAAAGAAATATCAAATTAAAATCATTTTTTAATTTTGTTGTAATTTTTGCAACATTTTTGAAAGTGAAAGTGACGTGACATATGGCGACCCATACTTGGAATTTGTGCTCTGCATTTAACCCATCCAAAGTGCGCACACACACAGCAGTGAACACACACCCGGAACAGTGGGCAGCCATTTATGCTGCGGCGCCCGGGGAGCAGTTGGGGCTTCGGTGCCTTGCTCAAGGGCACCTCAGTCGTGGTATTGAGGGTGGAGAGAGCGCTGGACATTCACTCCCCCCACTTACAATTCCTGCCGGCCTGAGACTCGAACTCGCAACCTTTTGATCACGAGTCCGACTCTCTAACCATTAGGCCACGATTCATGCTCCATGTATTTAGGTTCAGTCTGATTTACTTGCTGAAACTTTACCAGAGGTGTTTTCAAGTAGTGTCGTTACGACCCGAGCCCAAGCAAAATGTGACTCGCAGGAAAACAGTAGTCTTAATGACTCTGTTTTCTCAGACATTTTAGGAAGTGATTCAGTTCCCGAGTCTGTGGATGGGATTAAAATGACGTCCCCCTGTTTGCTTTAATCTTGTTACTGATAAGTTAATATCCCATGAAGCCTTGATTGATGCGCAAAAAAATGACCCAACTTTAGAGAAATGTCGTGTGAGTGCTGAGAAGAGTTTATTCTCCCCATGTAACCAACAGTTTTATTGGAAAGATGCAGTGTTGATGCGTAAATGGAGTAATACACTGAGCGCTGCGCTGGCGGATGAGTGGGATGTGGTGCATCAAATTGTAGTCCCTTTAAAATTCCAGCAGCCTGTGTTGAGCTTGGCTCATGATCATCCTTGGTCTGGACACCTCGGAATTAATAAGACCTATAATAGGGTTCTCCAGCACTTCTTTTGGCCAGGGTTAAAATCTGATGTCGCCAAGTATTATAAGACCTGCCACATTTGCCAGGTTGGGGGGAAACCTAACCAGGTAGTGCCACCTGCTCCTCTCGGTCCCATACCTGTTGTGGGTGAACCGTTTGAACGTGTGTTGGTAAATTGTGTGTGTCCACTCCCTCGTGCAAAGTTGGGTTGTCAATATTTGTTGACGATCATGTGCGTAGCTACTCGGTTTCCAGAGGCAATTACTTTAAAAAATATAACTGCTAAATCTGTAACAAAAGCCCTTACAAAGTTTTTTACAACTTTTGGGTTACCAAAAACCGTTCAAACAGATCAGGGCTCAAATTTCCTGTCTCGCGTATTTCGTAGTTCTTTAAAAGCTTTAGAAGTGTCTCACATTGTGGCAAGCGCATACCACCCTGAATCCCAAGGGTCTTTGGAGCGCTGGCATCAAACATTAAAATCTGCACTCTGTAAATATTGCATCGAGACTGGGAACGAGTGGGACAAGGGAGTTCCTTTTGTTTCATTTGCGGTGCGTGAAGCGCGACAGGTCTCGCTGGGATTCAGTCCTTCAGAACTAGTGTTTGGCCATAATGTTCGCGGCCCTTTGAAAATGTTGAAAGAGGAGTCTCTTTGTTCTGATTCTTCTGAGAAACCGAATGTTTTGACCTTGTTTCTCGTATTCTTGAACGTAAACGTAAAGCGTGTATCATGGCTAGGGCAGCTCTTTCTCTCTCGCAGAAGAAAATGAAATGCTGTTTTGATCAGAAGGCAGTAATTTTGTGCCAGGAGAGAAAGTTTTGTTATTAATTCCTAAACCTGGGTCAGCTCTTACTGCGCGGTTTTCTGGTTCCTACATGATTAAAAGTAAGGTAGGTGAGACGGATTATATAATTCATACTCCTGAATGGAGAAGAAAAACTTGTTTATGTCACGTGAATATGTTAAAGCCGTATTTGTACTGTACTGATGTGAAGAATGGTACTGTTAATGTTTCTGGATGTGATTCGGTGACTGAATTAATGGAGCGCGTTACTCATACTTTGCCTATCGTATCTATGGAAGTCCTAAGTGGTGGTTGTTTGAAAAATTCTGAGGTTTTATTAACCCTTCCTTCTCAGGAGTCTTATTTATCCAAAGAACAGCAGCAAGATATAACTAAATTGTTGGAAAATTTTCTTAACTTATTTAATGACGTTCCTCCCGGTACTTCGGTCATTGCGCATGATATCAATGTCGGTAGTGCATCACCAGTTAAACAACATGTGTATTATTGTCTGGAAAGTAAGAGAGAGGCAATGAAGCGTGAAGTGGCCTATCTTTTGCAAAATGGCTTTGCTGTCCAAAGTATCAGCCCATGGAGTTCACCATGCATTTTAGTGCCAAAGGCTGATGGGTCTTTTCGTTTTTGCACCGATTTTCAAAAGATTAATTCCGTTACTGTGACTGACGCTTTTTCGCTGCCACGCATCGATGACTTTATTGATAGTCTCGGGGCTGCAAAATATATTATGAAATTGGATCTCTTAAAAGGTTATTGGAAGGTGCCTTTAACCGAGCGCACCTCTGAGATTTCCGCATTCATTACCCCTGATTCGTTTCTCCAGTATAGGCGGATGGCATTCGGTTTGCGGAATGCACCAGCAAAATTCCAGCGCTTGATGTTTCTGGTTTTGGGTGATGTTCCTAATTGTAATGTCTGGATGACGTAGTCATCTATTCGTTTTCATGGGATGAAAACTTATCGACTTTGTATGATGTATTCTATCAATTATCTGCTGCGTCCCTCACATTAAATCTCAGAAAGTGTGAATTCACTAAAGCTTCGGTTACCTATCTGGGTAAACAGGTGGGGAACGGTCAGGTAAGGCCTTTGGACGGGAAAATAGCTGCTGTTCTTGAGTTTCCTGTGCCTACTACGAGGCGAGAGGCTGTGTACATTTCTTGGAATGGTGGGATACTACCGGTGTTTCTGCAAGAATTTGTCCAGTGTTGTTGTTTCATTGACTAGACTGTGTAGTCCGAAAGTTGATTTTAGTTGGACTAATGACTGTCAAAAGGCAGTTTTGTCTGCAAAATCTGTTGTTTGCAATGCTCCTGTTCTCTCTGCTCCGGAGGTGTCCCGTGCGTTCCAGCTAGAGCTGGATGCCAGTGCTATTGGAGCGGGAGCTGTCCTTCTACAGGAGGGTGCTGATGGAGTAGCTCACCATGTTTCATATTTTTCTGCCAAGTTAACCACCACCAGTTAAATTATTCGACCATTGAGAAGGAAACTTTAGCACTCTTGGCCTTATGACACTTTGATGTTTATGTTGGGGGCAGTATGTTTCCTGTTGTGGTCTATACGGACCAAAACCAGTTAGTTTTCTTGAGCAAAATGTACAATCATAATCAACACTTGATGAGATGGGCGTTAATGGTGCAGCCATATATTCTGGAAATTCGTCATAAAAGAAGATCCGAGAATGTGGCGGCCGATGCTTTGTCATGGGGTTAAGTGTTGGTATTCAGAACCGGTTTATTTCCTCATTCCTCTGAAAGGGTGAAAGTGGAAAAGGAGAAAACTGCTTCTGTTTTCAGGGGGAGAAGTGTTACGGTCAAAGTTTTTACTGTCATTATTTTGTGGGTATTGGTATTTCTTTTCCAATTTTTTCTTTGTTGTACTGATTTGGTTTATTCTTTTTTTCTGAGGTTGAGCTCCACCCCTACACACACATGCGGCTTGTTCGGTAATCACGCTCTAGGTTGATTATAAGGTGGAAGCTGCGGTTGTGTTCGTTGCTCTCCCTGTTACAGCGTGTGTCCCGCCACAGTCACTACTATGCTCTTTGATGAGCATGACTCGCACTCGTTGAGGAGCTCCTTCCGTCCTGCCACCATCGATGATGGGTGCAGCCAGCAAGCTTCATGCGCGTCTTGTGGTCAAGCTTACCGTTGAAAAGTGGTGATTACTCTGCGTCTGATCTGTGTTTGATCTGTGTGTGTGTGTGTTGATCTATGTTTTGTTTGTTTTATTTAGTTGATTTAATTCTTTATTATGTATGTTGCCGGTTGATTAAATGTGACTTGCGAGATGTTTGGCCATTAATAAATGGTTAAATTGATGTTCTGCCTTGCGCATACTTTTTATGTTGCTAAACCCCTTTCTGAACGAGCATTCTGTAAGTGGGGTTCGTAACAGTATGTGTATGTGTATGTGTATGTCAGTGTGGGTGTGGGTGTGAGGATATGTTTGGATTTGACATTCCCTGTTTATAAAAACACTGCAACAACCACATTTGTCAACATGATTCTTTTGTAATATCATGTTTGGCCTTATATTTATTAGGAATACTTCAACTCGGTGGGTATCCAAAGAATGTGCATCATGGAATGCAACTGGAATGCCTTTTTGTCTGTAGCGGTCTTTTGCCCCACAAGTTGTTGTTTAAACAAATGTTTTAAATGACTCAGAAGAGTATGGGGTAGATTACTGGTGAAGTCATAAACACACTCTTCAAAGACCAGCAGACAAGCGGTTACATCAACATATGGTCTGTATAAATGTATTATATTTTCAGTGAAGGCTATATTTCACCCAGATATTTATCACGCTGATAAAGGTCGGTTCAGAAAAGTACGATCATATACAACTATATAAGTGTAGAAATATATCACAGCTACACGCTCACCCTAGTAATAATCTAAGTTATGGACACTTTTTATTTAGCCTTTTAAGGTGGAATATATTTTGAAATAAAATAAACTAAGTACAATTGTCCTTTAAAAGGATAAACTAAGTTTTGAACAGGTACTGTTGAATAAAAATCATAATTTAGGTTACATTAGCATTCAAATAAGTAAAATATTTTATTTAAAAAGATTTTAGATTTTGTCAAAACAACTTTTTAATTTTGAAAGATCTTATTTAAACTCTTAAGATTATGCTTTTAATAATAAAATTTCATACAATCAAGACATTCACTCTGAAAAGGGGTAGCAGACTAACTTGACACATGCACTGTAACTCCGCCCCGTCTCTGAGTGGTCTGAACCATTCATCAACGTAAACATTTTTGTTTTATTTATTTATTTATTTTGGAAATCTTTAATTTACATCATTGTTCACAGAAAAATGTAAGACATTTTTGTTGTCACCTAAAATTATTGTAAATGTTTTTTAATTTTTTTTATAAAACACATCATTCTCTTCTTTTAAAGATGTTAATAAATAAAACGTGACTATAAGTTCAATAAACTTAAATGTTGAATATGAGTTTAAAATGTATGATAAATGATTTGCTTTTGTAAGATGTTTAATAATGTTAATAAACTTAGTAAATATATAAAATAAATGCTGAATACGTTTAAAGTGTATGATGAATGATTTGCTTTTGTAACATGATTTCATATATAATTATACATATATTTTTTACCACCTTCTTTAACCTTCTGGGTCTGAGGGGTTTTGAGGGACCCCTGTAGAAATTTTGTCATGTCCCTGACATTTGTGTTTTTTCATAATCTTAAAAGCATATTAATGGCTAAAGTCTGATTATACTGGGTTACACTTTATTTTGATAGTCCACTTTAGACATTCTACTAACCATAGTAACTTTGTAATTACATGTCAACTACATGTCAACTAATTCTCATTAATTTGCAACTACATATCTACTAATTCTCAGAGTAGACTGTTAGGGTAGGTTTAGGGTTAGTAGAATAAGTTGACATATACTTGTAAACATTCTCATAGTCAGTATGTTGTATGTTCTGGACCCATCAAAATAAAGTGTTAGAATATATTAAGCAGACAGTCTACAAATACTGTAATGACTGCTAGTCCACATGTAGTTGCAAATTTACTTACTGTTAGTAGAATGTCTAAAGTGGACTATCGAAATAAAGTGTTACCAGTATTCTTGTAGCTTCGCAAAACTGAAGTTGAGCCAATGATGTTACATGGACTGTTTTATCAATGTCCTTATACATTTCTGGACCTGGGAACATTTCAGTTGTGTTGCTGTATATGGGAGGGTCAGAGAGCTATCGGATTTTATCAGAAATATCTTAATTTGTGTTCTGAAGATGAATGAAGGTCTTACGGGTTTGGAACGAAATGAGGGTGAGTTCACGAGTTCACACTTACATCTATTTAGCACAAGTAAGTTAATGCGTATTTGGTGTGCTGTCCTGGGGAAGGGCTCTGGGCTCAGGAATGGCTCGAACCCAGAGTACCCTCCCCATAGTGTGGTGAGAACTCTAGTGATACCTCTTGAGTGGAGACGGGGTGGTGGAGGGATGCTGATTAACTGTCAAATGGATAGAGGTATGTCAGCTGTATTTATATCCGTGCATTGATTAACTTGAGTGCGAACCTCCTTTGTTAATTAGGCTAAGTATCTGACGTGCTCCTCCCGAACTTTGTTAATATAACTTCATTAATTGATGACAGAATTTTCATTTTTTGGTGAACTAACCCTTTAAGACAGGGACTTGTTGCCACCTACTGGCGGTTTTTGTGCCATATGTAGTTATCTATGCCAGACCAAATCAGCACAAAAATACAATGATGGAAAAATGAAGCTTTGCGAAGCACCGAAGCTTTCCCTCAACTGTATCGTGAAAAGGTTCATTACTCGAAGTTTTTCAAGATGTTGCACACTAACGAAATCTTGTGGTCAAAAGGTGGAAAAAGCTGCCTTTGGGTCCCAGATGACACAGCCATTTTTGGATTGTTTCAGATAATAAATCAGTTTGTGCTATAAAAACATGTATAAAGCAAAGAAAGTATTAAGTCTATATAAATAAGTATTTTACATGTCTCAAATGATTGTTTTACACAATATATGAATAAATGAGTCTGTGAATAAATTTGTGGAAAAAATAGGAAAGTATTTATGAAATATGCGTATATGATCAAAAAAAAAAAAGATTATCAGAATGGTCAGCTGAAGTGATTGTAAAACGGAAATTTATACAAAATGACACTTGAAACTGCGCAAGTGGTTCGCGTTATTTGAATCAGAATATGAAGCAATCATGTGGTTGTGTGCAAAAACAAAGCTTTGGATGTTACAGATCATGTGATTTTCGCAAAATGAATCAAGATCCGGTACAGTGCTTGACTGCGAGATGCTTCGTTTTTTTTTATACAATCTTCGAAGCCTCGGTGTCGAACGTCACATCACTACAAAAATACACTCAGCAAAATATTGATTAATTATCATTATCAAAAAATTCTCAATAAATGGCATTTTTTGTCAGTATTGCACACCTATACTTTCAGCCTCGGCATCCTCATAAACACACTCATCTTTCCTCTCCAGTTCTGAGAAGTTTGCTCCACCACTAACTCGACCAGCAGCGTCGTCAGATTGAGTCAACAGATGCAACGCGAGCAGACAAACACTCTGAAGCACGACCCAATCTGTCTGTTTGTCTGAGCACTGAGAGAAACACACACTGAGAGAGGG
>JAUZSZ010000139.1:17615584-17629136 GCA_034780575.1 Labeobarbus marequensis
ATCTTTGATGACCTCTCACTGTTCTTTATCTGAATGCATATGTCTCCATTCTTGCTTTCAACATTTGTTGTTTTATGGAAAATGCAAATTGTTAAATGCACCAAAATAAAGGTGCGACATGCATCACAAGAGAAAGTTGAATTTATGCTATTTACATCATTAGTCATCTTGTACCAAAGGCTTTTTCAGAGTCATTCAGGACAGAAAATATGCTCACTTTGAGGTGAGCATGATAAACGAAACATACAAGATCACTTAAAAGTTCCAAAGGCATTTTGCAGAGATGCCATAGAACAGGACTATCCAAACCTGTTCCTGGAGAGCTACTGTTCTGCAGAGTTTAGCTCTAACCTGAATAAACACACCTGAACCAGCTAATCTAGGTCTTCAGACTCACTAGAAACTTCCAGGCAAGTGTGTTTGAGCTAAAATCTGCTGGACGTGGCCTTCCGGAAGCAGGATTGGACACCCCTGCCATAGAAGAACCATTTTTGGATTCCCCAAAGAAACTTTCGGTAACAATTCCATTTATTTCTAAGTTTGAAGAACATTTCAATCATCTAAAGAACCTTTTCCCACTATTAAGAACATTTTGTCCAATGGAAAGGTTCCATGGATGTTAAGGTTTCTTCATGGAACCAGCAATGCCAATAAAGAACCTTTATTTTTAAGACTGTAAAGAATTTTTAATAATCTAAAGAACCTTTTTCTACTATAAGAAAACTTTTGTCCAATGGAAAGATTCCATGGAATTTTAAAGGTTCTTCAAAGAACCATCAATTCCAATAAAGAACCTTTAGCAGCAGAAACGTTTCATTTGTACTCATTTATTTTGTGCCATTTAAAAAAAAAAAATCAAATGTTGCCATAATAAATTTCAAGCACTCTTCCAGTTGTTATCACGACCATTCCCCAGATGGAAAATCCTGCAAAAACTTTTGAAATGCAATCATTATTTCTTAGAATGGTAATTACTCAAATTCATCTCTTTTTCTTATATTGTTTGAGTTTTATACATTTCTTCATTGCTTTCCACAGATGGGAGAACAAGACCCCAGTGACAGGCTGAGAGGAGACCCTCTGAAAGAAACGAAGGAAAATGGCACAGGAAGCTTCTCCCAGTTCTCCTCAAGCGTACGCGCCATGGTGCGCATTCGCCAGAAGTACCAAGCCATCAAAAAACGGCGTCTTGAGATAGCAGCGACATCGTCTCAGAGCTTCGTGTCTCCACGGTCCACCAGCCCAAAGGTTTTCACTTTTGAAAATCTTCAAGAGCCCATAAACTCTAACCCCTCCTCCCCGCGCAAGCGGAAGAAAAAGAGGAAGGGACGGGTTTTGTATCCAAGCAGCAGTTTGAGAGCCATACCCACAAAAGAGAGAAGCCGTGCAAAGAACTGCCTCTACTTGTTGTGCTTCATTTTGTTTCTACAAGTTTACAACGCCATTGAGAACTTGGACGACCATGTGCTTAAATATGATCTAGACGGACTGGAGAAAACCCTTAAAAGGGAAGTGTTTGGCCAACAGGAAGTGGCAGAGAGTCTTCTGGGTCATTTACATGATTATTTGTCAACTTATGTACACAATAAACCTTTAGTGTTGTCATTCCATGGACCCACTGGAGTTGGGAAGAGCCACGTTGGCCGATTACTGGCTCAGCATTTCCGCTCAGTTGTTGGCGACGACTTGGTGATGCAGTACTTCGTTCTGCACCATTGCCCAACAGATGACGATATCCCACAATGCACCAAATCTCTGGACTCTCACGTCTCGGAAATGGTCACTCAGGCTGAGGAAGAAGAGAAGATACCGGTCTTTATCTTTGATGAAGTGGAACATATGCCCAAGGAGTTGCTGGACACATTGCAAGACCTGATTCACCCCCAAAACAACAACGAATACTTAAACGCCATCTACATTTTCATCAGCAACCTGGGACATGAAGACATCACCAAATTCGTTCTGCACAACTCCAGCATCGCCTTCTCAGGCCGTTTGAGCTTGAGTCAGGAGCTGAACCCTTGGCTGCGTAGCTACCTTGAAAGATATCACATGCTATTTTTGGATGCAGAGCTCCTGCCCTTTATGCTTTTGGAGAAGAGCCACGTAATGGATTGTTTTATTGACGAGATGTCCAGGGAAGGATTCTACCCAGATCGATCCCATGTAGAAAGGCTTGCAGAAGAACTATCATACTATATAGTTGGCGAACAGGAATTTTCTCACACCGGATGCAGGCAGGTTGTGGCAAAAGTGAACCTTCTCTGAAACAAAATCTGCCGTGCAGATGGTCAACGTGAGGAAATTGTTATTGGTGCGATGAAAATGACCATTTTTTCACATTTCATTGTGCATTCTATGTATAAAAAAAAATTGTTGTACAGTTTTACATTATATTTGTAAAGAAAGTGGTAAACAGTTCTGTTTCAAAGTTTGGGGTGCATAATATTTTTTTTTTGTTTTTGAAAAAAAGTCTCTTCTGCTCACCAAGATTGCATTTATTTGATTAAGAAATACAGTAAAAACACTAATATTGTGAAATATCATTACGATTTAAAGTACCTGTTTTCTATTTGAATATAGTTTAAAATGTAATTTATTCCTTTGATCAAAGCTTTCCAGTCTTCAGTGTCACATGATCCTTAAAAATGGCATTTATTTGAATAATACATATTTGAAACATTATGAATGTATTTACTGTCACTTTGATCGATTTAATGCATCCTTGCTGAATAAAAGTATTAATTTATTTAATAAATAAATCTTTCTAACCTCAGACCTTTGAACGGTACTGTATTTTTCATCATACTTTTACTGTGAAGCAGGTCCATGAAACAAGCACAACTCTAAATAACACAAAACAGCATTACATTTTTCTGTTTATTAAAATTTCTCAATTTCCACTGGAAAAATGAGGTACAAAGACCAACTTCCTCAAGATTGCAAAGATTAGTTTTATATATAACAATATATATATAATAGTGATATGGAAAAAACAGTTGGTACGTATAACGCATTGATATCTGTGTCCATAAAGAGTTCAATGCACAAAAAGCTCATTTGTACACCGAAACACTTTTGAAATGGTTTGCTAGCGGCATATTTTCCCACAATACAGAGTTGCTTTCTAACCATCAATGAGTGTGAAAAAGACAGTGTTGCAAGCTCTAAAAATATGCATGCTGTCTGTTCAGTTTCCTGTGAGGAATAAAGCCCTAGAAGTGCAACATCACTCTTTATGAAGCATCCTGAGAAATAACCTCAACTACAACCATGCAAGTTTATGACCTTCGCTCGCTGAGGCGATAAATCAAATGCAATTGCTTAGCATGCACTGACATCACCAGAGAAACACTCCAAGCTCGCAAATCTACCGCTACTTGTGTAATTTGGTTTGCTCTAGGTGCTCTATGTAAATATACAGCTGTGGTTAAATAAATTAGGTGATCGGCAAATATTTCCCTTAGAAGGCCAGATCTTACGGCAGGTTGAGATTGAACCACTCAGCTCCCACAGACTTGCAAAAACCATCAACATGCCGCTAAGTGTTTTTAGTCATCGAGTGCTAGTGTGTGATGTAGGAGGGACAACATGAGGACTGGGTCTCTCTTCTTCGGTGTCTTTTGCACTACGGCAGCTACGCTTCCAGTTCAAAACCCAGTCCTACTTTGTGTCCGCCGGTGTTGAAGTTTTTTCCGTCGATCAAGGCCGAGAGAGTGAGTTTCACACCTTTACATTGGGACAAAGAGAATGTAAGACATTAAAAGATGCACAACGAGGTTAATAAGTATCTTAAAGAAATAAAACATTGGTCACAAGATGACTGGAATGAAATACTAGTGTACTACATATTGTGGAGTATATACTGCGTAGTATTTATTAATAATTATTAGTTCTGAAACAGCATTTTGTACATTTTTTTTTAGCAAATTGTATGCTGTATGCAAAGATCAACGCCTTTAAACAGTAGTATGTGACATTGCTGTCACATAATCTCACTGTTGCATGTAAAATTCAGTGAAATAAATTTTTTTAGAAAGTACATTTGTAATCAATTTTAATTGTATTTTACAAAAAAAATTTTTTAAATTTTCCTGAACATTAACTAACTCTCAGGCCATCCAAAATGTAAATTTGTGGAAGAAATGTTGCATTACATCACTTGCTCGCCAATGGATCCTCTGCAGTGAATGGGTGCCGTCAGAATTAGAGTCCAAACAGCTGATAAAAACAATAATCAATAATCCACACCACTCCAGTCCATCAGTTATTGTCTTGTGAAGTCAAAGCTGCATGTTTGTAAGAAACAAATCCATCAATAAGGCATTTTTACTTTCAAACCATAATTTCTAGCTAGATTATTTGCCATAATCCATAATAACACTCCCTCCAGTGAAAATGTCTATTCCCTGTTGTCCTCTCACATTAAAATCCACAGACATATTTCTCTCCTGATTCAGATGAATTGACTTTTTCGCTGAAAAAACATGGATTATGGACTCATATTTTAGCAACCGGTTGAAGTTAAACCGTCTTAATAATACATTTATTTCTTACAGACACACATCTTCTGGCTTCACAAGATGTTAATTGATGGACTGGAGTGGTGTGGATTATTGTGATGTTTTTATCAGCTGTTTGGACTCTCATTCTGACGGCACCCATTCACTGCAAGCGAGCAAGTTATGTAATGCTACATTTCTCCAAATTTGTTTTCATGAATAAACAAACTCATCTACATCTTGGTTGGCCTGGGTGTGAGTACACTTCCAGCAAATTTTCATTTTTGGGTGAACTGTTCCTTTAAGACTAAGCAGTATGTCAAACATTAACAGACCTCCACTACCACTGAATGTGTAACTGAGTTTACCTGACGCTTAGACAAAATAACTTTCAGTTTCATGACCTTCCACCAAGCAATCTTGGTTGCATCTTGAGGTGAGCAGAGTGCAACAGTGAACTGCAGCAGTTGCTGCTGACTTGTGTCTTCATGTGCAGTCAAAAATGCTTTGTTTGCATTGTAAACAGGTCACTTTGTCAGCCACTTTGATTCCTTTGATTCATTGTAGAATCTGTATGTTTCCACTGTCAACTTTAGATGCTGACACTCTTATACCGCGACAACTCCTTTAAATTAGATGCAGGTAAGCCCACATGACTTCAGATAAGCTCCCTATAAATCCCAAAGCTGTGATATTTTGCAGAAAATCCACTTGATACCACTTCTGAGTGAGCCACTGGTTTCGCAGAACAAGTCTGTCATGAGGGAAGAGTAAAACAAAACAAAAACATTCGCAGATCAATATTTAAACATACACTGAACTAAGAAAAAAAAAACACTTTACTGGCTTTTAAAAACGTGGGCTATGGTCGCTTTCTAACAGGGATGGGCACAAGCACTAAGAAGTGACAGTAATGATTGATCATGAAAGTACATTAAGTGTGGGACTACTTTCAGCTTTGTGAAAGTTCGTATCAATTGAAAATCAGTCACAAGCATACACAAATGTGTCAAAAAGCTAATTTTGTTCCACATGTGGTGCAAGATAATAAAAAAAAAAAAAAACAACATCAAGATGTGATGTGACAGCCAAACACATCCATCTAACGTAAAAATGTACAGATGCAAACAAAAATTGTGTAAAGCCCCCAGACTACTCAGCAGATTTACATGGGGAGCACATGAGTAAACATCCCCATGCATACTTTCTACTCTTAACTTACTTATAGTTTTTTCCTCAATATGACTGTTTTTGCTGATATTTGAAGCTGATTTTTGTTATTTATTTTCAGTTAAATTAAATTTAACTAAACATATTTTTGGGTAATTGCATTCAGAGTTTTTGACACACGAGTTTGCAGTCTACATTTTAAAGCTGCAAGTAACAATTATTTTGATTTTGACGAATTGATCTCTTATTTCTTAAATTATCAATTAGTCAAATGTTAAAAAAACACAATTTAAGTCAGTATTTTCTTTAAAATTAAGAAAATGCATTATTCCACATCACACCCAATGTTGTTCTCCAAATAATGTGTAAATTGAAGGTTATAAAAGCAAACATCTTTGTAGGCTATGCTACACATTATATGGGAAAAAGGGTTAAAATCAACCTGATCTCACGAGAAAAAAATATATATTTTTTAATAATTTACAAGTTGTCAATTTTGTATAAAAACTACCTACTTGATTAGTTTGAAAATGTTTGCACACCTAAAACTATCCTTGAGTGGGGCATAAGCAGATCTTACGTAACATAACATACAAATTCGTGAACATAAAAATTCATACAAATGTCAAAATGTAAAATAGTTACATATTACAATAGAGTGTTCCTTTTGCTATGTGACACGTGTGTAACGAATAATCAAAATAGAAAAAAATGTAAGGCAGTGACTTTGTTTAATGTATTGGTTGTTGATTGGATGCTGAGATGTGGGCATGGTACTCAAAAAGTGGAGGCAGATAAATGTGAGCTTGCATGGGGCAGAGTTTAAACAAATGAAATGACTGCATACACTACCAGAAATAAGTGTCATTTTCACTAGAAAGTTTAAAAATATATATGCATGCATACATGAATCACTCACAATAAGATCTATAATATACATTTAGAAAACAGATGGCAAATTTTCATTCCATGTCAAAGTAAAGATAACATACTTAAATATTTAGTTATATTATAATGTCTTTGTAGTATAATGCTAATTTCCACAAAAAATAAAAATACAACTTGCTGCTCCTTTCAAAAATCAAAAATTGAGAAATCTGTGTCCCAAAATTATCTCATCATTTGACAACTGACTGAGAAGGCTGTAAATACTAGATTTTTCCCCAAATATTTCTTTATAAAAAGCACTTGAAAAAGAACAGTTAAGTGGAATCAAAACAGTTCAGTTACAAAGGTACCAAACCACAATCAATCATTCTGTAAAGGTTCATGTCTAGATTGGTGCCTACACAAAAGATAAACCAAGCCTATAATATTGATCATCAGCCGTAATACAATTATCAGCTATTAGGCAGTGTATCTCAAATGAAAAATCCAAAGTACAGGAAATAAAACAGGACAGTTAATATGCAGAAAACCGAAGCGATTCTGGATGTGTGTGGTGGGCGAAGACTGTTGAACAGCACTGTAAGGCAGGGGTCATCCTGCACAACTTTCTCCTAATCTTACATCCGACTGCAGGAAAAAATACATCTTTCTTACCACGCTTCGAACACACTTACATCAGCTCGCAGAGATGATGCATCTGATATTTATGAAACAGATCCACAAATGCACACCAATCCCATCAAGACAAAAGCAAATGACTCTTGTTTTCTAACACTGCATGGATTTGTGCAATACTGAGATGTTGGCAGTCTATTTTCACAACTGAAAGTTCATGATTTTGCTAAACATGACTATTTCTCATGCTCAGCTCGATGAGGATGTTGGCTTTAAAACAAGGCCAAGAAACCCACAGAACACTTTCTAAATAGGTAACAGATGCACTTCTACACACACAAGCATAAAGTCAAATGAGAACAGAAAAAAATGTTAGTGATATTTCAGCAAAATCTCTTCAAATGAAAGACTATTCTTCACTCTGAAGCAGATTTAACACTCGTTTAAGTGCTGTGCTATGTTAGTCTTTCTGAGAACTGACAGCACACTGACACATTATCAATAAAACCATAACAACAACAAAAAAAAAAAGCTCTGTATAATACATATAACTTCTAGTGATGTTCCTGGATGTAGATTGAGGGCCTAAAATATGTAACCACAAACATTAACGGGCCAGGAAAGCAGCAAATGTCTAGTTTCGCTTACAAACAGACCAGATTATTAACCTAAAGCACATTTATAAGTATAATAAAACGTTTAAATATGGTAAGCAATAAAAATCAGTATTATCTGATGTGTGAGGGGGCTCAGAGTGCAAAGTGTCTGTTTTGATACCGCTAACTAGCTAACCATTCCTTGCTATTAAACCACAGAAACCCACACAACTGTCAATATTATCGACTTACATTATATTGGCGACTAAAGAAAAAAACAAGGAAAATACTCTGAGCCTATTCGCCGTGTCGTGATAGCTCGAAAGCTGGCTGAGGAAATCTCTCTGCTAGCATTAGCCACCCTTCAGCTGCGGCTAACAGCATTAGCCCTGAACAAAAACAGCACAAAACACAAATGTCACCTCACGCTTCTCACCGAACGCGTACATTTGGGAATAAGCGGTCTCATCTTGACGAAAAGCGATTCGGTTCCCGTAGCTGAGGACGTAAACGCTCGTTCCTCTTCTTCTCAGACAGGCCCTCAGTGAAAACTAACTGTCATCCGACAAACGGTACTCAGAGCAGCTCGAGCTCGAAGCGGGAAGAGCTCAATCCGCAGCGACTGCGCGCGTGCGTTAGTGATGGAAAGCCCGACTCGTTTGCACGAATCGGTTCTTTCGAGCGTTTCGTTGTAAGCAATCGGTTCAAAGAGTCAGAATCAGCAAGTCCGCATGAAATGAAAATTCACCATATGCATAGGCTATTATAGATTAGGGTGACCAGACGTGACCAGAAATGTCCCTGTTTTACAGCACGTTCAAAACAACCCGCAAATACGCTGTAAAAAAAGTGTAAAGTGAAAAGCCTGACCAACATGGCCATCTGGCAATCGTGTGATTGTGATTATTTTCACCAGCAGAGGGCGCCGCGAGCTACACTGAATACTTGGTCGGTCGCGCGAAGCTGCTGTAGCCATGAGGAACATGCAATACTAAAGTTATTATTATTATTATTATCATCAGTTATCACAAGAGACGAAAACAGCCACATATTAAATATACAGTGCATGTTAAAACAAAGTAATACTGTTACTATAACAACAAGGCATGATAAGGTTGCGGGATTAATTTTGCACACAATATTAAACATAACTGAAACTTCCGTCATCACAACTCCGACATGAATAATACATTTATAAATATACTTTGTGGTCAGAATGAGCCTGAAATGCAAAACAAGCCTGATTAAGGATAGAAAAGTTCAGTTTCCAAAAGCATAAACTTAAAACTTTAAAAGTTTTAATTACTGTACTCACAGTTTGTGAAAATGTTAAATACAGTTAGAAAATATTAAACATATTTGTTAAATACTGTTTTATTTATCATATGTTCTCATATTTATTGTTTTATTTTTTTTATGTATTTTTGTAAAGCCATAATTTTGTTAAAGCTAATACTGTTTTGATATGTTTGCTATTACTATTTACTATTGTTTGTAGTGTAACTTTTGGTGATTTTTATGAAAAAAAAAAATAGGGTATTAAAAAACTAAGTTTGATCCTCAAACATCACTGTAATTATTAATTTTCATATTAATATATGGAACTCACAACAATAAAACAAACAAAAACAAAAAACTGAAAACAATATATTGTCCCCATTTTTTTATTCATAGATAATCTCAAGTGAGATTTCAGTGATATTTTGAGCACTGGGAAATGTCCCTGGTTTTCTTTCCAGAAATCTGGTCACCTTATTATAGATGTTACTGTGAACAAATTATCAGTGCATTTTTGATCTTGTAATGTTTAATCAAAGTGTCATAGCTGGACCTTCCCTGAAATACTGCTCTCTGGTGACGTCAGGATTGCCAGGTCTGGTTTTGTTTGCAGAAACAAATCCAGAACAACTGCTAATCAAAACTAGCCCAATTGTGTTTTTTCCCGCAGTTTCCTCCTCTGTCAAAATAATGTTCCAATCAATCATTTAGTCTGCTTAAAGGCAGGGTAGGTGATTTGGTTGAAATATGTTTTTTGTCATGCTTGAAAGTCTCTTCAACCTGATAGCAATTTTATGCACTTTGTACTGTAATGTTTTCTCATCGGAGAACGAGACATGAGGTAATCTAAACCCTTCACCAGTGCCGGCTCTCATCGTGACGCTGGTTAGCCTCTGGTCTGCCTGTGCGAGATCATGTGCTTTGGAGGAGGCGTGGCTTTGGAGAGTGATTTGCAGGGAGGGTGGGATCTTATGCTGTCAAAGCTAGCTTGGTATTGCTAGCCTCTCTGAAAGTGCCTACCTTTAAAGTCCGCCTCTGCAAGCTCACGTTCATCTGCCTCCACTTTTGAGTGTAACATCCACATCTCAACATCCAATGTGTGTCGAACCATGTCCCCTTACAATTTTTCTTTTATCGTTAATCCGTTACAGTCAGATGTACATCACAATACGAAGAAAAAGTACGCTTTTTATCCCGACTTTTAGTCATTGACAAATTGTGTCCTCAAGTAGTCCCTGATATCCCAGCACACCACATTACATACTATACAAAATTCAAACAAACCTATATACGTGGGCATATTTAGCTTTTTATTATTATTATTTTGTATATGTTTTAATTAACTATTTTACTTTTCAGTCAGAGTTCACAACAAGTACTGTTGTAAGTTAAATGAATTATGTATTACATAGGCTATAATTTTGAAGCAAAATGTAAAGTGTTGCACCATTTTATTAGTGCATTGATGAGTAGTATGTAGTTTGTAAAATATTTGCTACTGCTAATTAGAAGTGGCCCAATTGCCGAACTGTGTCGTATGTTGCATACAGACTACTGACTGAACAGATACAGTCAAACCAAAAATTATTCAGACACCAGATATAATTTTTGGTATTTTGTCACTAGGGGGTTGACACTATAGTTCATTTATGTAAGTGAGGATAGCAAAATAAAGTAAACTGTGACATATCATACCCAACAATTCTTCATACAGTGGACTACCAGTAAAACTGATAAAAATTTGCGACCAAAAATTAGATTTGACACTTTGACCTGGCCATGTTGTGTTACATAACGTTACCTTTCTATCAAAGTTATCTGATATTATCAAGATGAATTTGATCTCACATAGTTTAACGCTTGAGTACTATTTTATTACCATTTTCTAAACTACAGTAAATTAACTGTGATAATGTGAGACATTTTGAAGGCGTCTGAATAAATTTTGCTCTGACTGTATCTAGAAGTTAATATCCAAGTGTAAAATATTGTAAATCAACTTGTTTAAATATAAGCTCTGTAAAAACGGCATTTTTACAACAAGTGTGTTCCAGTGGGTATTTAGACTCAAATCTATTGAGTCCGAAATGAGTCTGCGAATGAATCGTTTTAGGCCAATTCGTAAACCGAATTTAGTTTTCGTCAACCGGTTCAATCGACTCACTGAGAAGATCCGATTCAAAAGAACGACTCATAGCGCCAGAGCGCGCGCATCTGTTGAACTGACACTTAGAAAAGTAGATTTATTTTCCTTTTATTCTTTTCCGTCATTTCTGCATTCACTTCCACTTATTATTATTATTATTATTTTGAATAAATGTTTGTGTGCTGTAAGTATAGTAACGTTATACGCTTTCGCAATATTGTAAATTGTAACAATCGTGCCAATAAAGCTTTGTTGACTCTGACTCTATGACCATTTTGGGACAAATCACTCTTTTGTTTACTGTACAGACGCATTCCGCACGCATAACTTACTTGGCGGCACCTTTCTTTTTATTCCTCTCTCTCTCTCTCGTTCTTTTCGCAAACCTACGGAATATGTTAAAAAAAGAAAAGAAAACCCATTCTACACACACACACACACACACACACACACACACACATAAAGCAGCGGCCATTCCGGGACTGAACAAAAGAGTGCACTGAAACCCGCCGAACGCGGACTGCGCCGCGTCGATCGCGCTTGACCGCCGAACGCGGATGTTTATCGGGCCGAACATCAACCCCGCGCTGCGGAAGGTGCGATTCAGAGCCGTAAAAGTGCTTTACCTTCAGAGGTGTGCCTCCGCCATCCTTGTTTCCTCCTCCTTTCCAGCAGTGCTGCAGCTCGCGCCCCCTCCCCAGCGCGCGTCACACGCACGCGTTACAGACGCGTCACGAGACTTCTGGAGTCCGGTTTGTTTTTGTTTTGGAAATATCGCAGCGATGACAGACGCAGTAAAATGCCCTGGGAGTGATCAGGGCAGAAAGTGTCGTGAAACAGAATAACTGTAATATGGACGAATGACTGCAGGCGTGTAATTTGTTTTCTGTAATAAATATGCAAATATTCAGATACAGTTGAACACAAGTGAAGCAATGAAATTGAGAAATGTACTTTAATGTCGAAAAATAACATCACACTTGCACAAAATAACAGCAAATTATTAATAATAATAATCATCATCATCTATAGTCTATATGCGTATTTTATGCAAAAATAACATTTCTCACCATTATTCTCTTTTAATTTTGGAGTGTAAAATGATCAATAGGCCTACGTCTTAAAAACCAACAATAAAATAAGAATAATAAACATAATAATAATAATTTTAGAGTGAAATATAACAGATATGTTCAAAACAACTACAGAATAATAACAATAACCATAACAACAACAGCATAAATAAATAAATAATAGTCTTGAAGTATGCATACTTTATGTAAAATAACTTTTTAAAATTATTATTCTCTTTTGATTTTCGAGAGAAAAATGACCAATTGTTAAAAAACAACAACAACAAAAACACCATCAATATTATTATTATTATTATTATTATTATTTTGGAGTGAAATATAATCAAAGTGAAATGTGTTCAAAACCATCAAGAATAATAATAATAATAATAATAATTTAATAAAGAAAAATAATGAATTGTATCTGAGTAGATTTTGTGAAGTAAAAAAAGGCCGTAATTCCACTGCAAACATTCCCATGGCGAGTTCAGACATTGAATTTCAGGCAGCTCGCTTTATGAACGAAACATTTATTGATTATAAATAAATAAGCCATACAAAAATGATTACAACCTTCATCAGCCAAAACACTCCCCATTGTCCGCTCATGTCTGTATCGCCAGGCGGCAGCAGCAGCAGAAGAAGAAGAAGAAGAAGAAGAAGCGCTCACGAGAGAAGAAGGAGCTGAACCGGAAGTGCGTGTAACACCAGCTGATGAGGTAAACGGTGACTCGAAGAACTGAAGCATACTTTATGATTTTTATGTTTATTTACAGTGCACTATCTTTGTAAATGTATAGTAAGCTAACAGTCGGTTATCAGCAGTAACGTTTGCCTGTCGCTAGTCAAGAAGCTAACAGAAATCCGGCCACTTGATGCTCTAATAATAATGAGGTGAATCTCACAAAGACATTTCTGGCGTACTTCACCTCAGAATTGAAAGAAAGAAGTATATTTTATGTGTGAATTAAGATTTAGGGGTGTGTTTGTTGTTTTGTATGTGTTGTATTGCTTATGTATATATATACATAAGCAATGCAGAACTTCTCTAAACATTGACTTCACTTCAGGCATTGCGCTTCAGCGAGGAACCTGTTAATGTAATGGGAAAACACACACACACACACACACACACACATATATATATATATACATAAGCAACCTTTAAATGATCTGAGATGACCGAACACCTGAGAGGAGATAATGTCCAACCCCTCAGAGGACGCTCAGACAACATACAGAATTACCAAATACCAGAAAAAACATAAGTTAAATATATTAAGG
>JAUZSZ010000139.1:17729807-17740537 GCA_034780575.1 Labeobarbus marequensis
TGTGGGGAACAATGGGGCCCCTACTGAATGTCTATGTGCAAAGCCTTTGCTTCTCGCATTGTAAAGCTCTGGAACATTACTGCTGACGGAGAGTCCCAGACAAAAAGATTTACAGGAGATCTGGATGCCGGTGGAAGGATTTTGTGTTTGGGTCTCATTCGACTCAAAACACTGGGCAGGATTTCTTCTCAATGAAACCAAGATGTGCAAATAAGATCAACCTGGATAACAGACTTTGGGAAGTCTTAAACTTTGAAACCTGAAATCCACATAACCTCAACTAAACAAGTAACATACTACTGAATGCATTAGTGAAAAACCAACATGTCAATTCTACAAGATAGACAGATAGACAGATAGATAGATAGATAGATAGATAGATAGATAGATAGATAGATAGACAGATAGATATCTAACAAATGATGAAATAGATATATTGAAAGAAGGATAAAACAAAAAACAAACAAATATTAGATCAAATGATAGATAGATTGATAGACAGTATAATATATAGATATAGATATATATATAGATATAGATGGAAAAAACAACAGAGCAAACAAATGAACAAAAAAAACCGAATGAACAACAGATAGAATAAGCAATAGATAGAACAAACAACTGAACAGAAAGAGTGAATGAATGAATGGAGCCAACAAAAGAATAAACAGATTTACAGGTAGAATAGAGAGCATGAGAGACAGAACAAACTACAGATGAATTTATAGACTGATAAACTGAACAATAGAACTCATGATAGATAATAGAATAGTACATAAATCAAACTACAGAGTGAACAACAGACATAAAGTATATAATCTGAGCATAAAGAATTGTAATTTCACTCTTTGTGGCTGTTAAAATAATCAACAGCAAAAGCAGAAGATCAATTAGACTCTTGCTGACGCTCTCATTAACCCCCTGCAGACAAGCGTGACACTCAGTCACAATCCAGCAGTATTCCTGACCAACAGGAGAGCAGATCCGGTTTAGGGAATGACTGACACTAAAGCTACAAGCATTGAACAAAATGTTCCGCATTAGCAGGAAAACTGCACACAGAAAACCCTCAGAAACCACAACGACAGGTGGACCCGCGCATGAAGAGAGTTCATATAACGCTTCTTAGACTTGCTCAGTTACTTTTCCAAATGCCAATCAACATATGAAAACCCATGATAAAATAATTGAAATCTTTTATAATTTCATAGATTAAAATAAACCTAATTTAATTTGTGAACTATTTAATTGTATTTCAAATAAATAAAATACTAGCTGTGAAATTGGACTTAGCGAGACAAAGGAGCCATTTTATTCCAGCAATCACAGAATGCTTTTTAAACAAGTGTTGGAAACAATCCTGACTTTCAGTGGGGAAAAGTGAGAATTCTCGTGTGATATATGGATATCTATTTTTGGACAGTGTTGGTAGTGTAAAAAGTGTTTATTTTCTAAAAAGGGCAGAGAGCAACACCCATGTGATGATCCACCCGTTCAAATTAGCACCCTCGCTCATTAGACCTGTGCTAAGTCACGACATTGCCCCTTTGCACCAGATCGCTGTTCTGAAAAGGCCTGGGCCACAGCTGCGGATGCCATTCACGATAACGCGCCCCAAACGACCCAATGTTTATGCCACGCTGGATGTAAACGCTCAACAGTCACTCATCAGGAAAGCAATAATGGTTTGCAGTAAAGCATGCACATATTATATCACCAAGTTCAGAGTGAAATCTCAATTTCAGTTTATAAGGCCACAGAGGTGTGATCGGCGGGTGATTGGCAGGTCCTATATAACCTCATAAAATTGCTTTAAAAAAGGAACGAATGCAGTTCCCACTCAAAATGGCAGGTTGTAAATGCCTTTTCATACAGGGTAGAGGCACTGTGATGGTTTACATGAGTATAAATGGAACGGCAGTGACACAATGTCGCCTCAGCGAGAGGTTATATGTGGAGCTCGTAGTTGCTGGGTCAAATTCGAAGGATCTCATCATTTTTATTTCAAGCCAGTAAATGAAAACAAATGAACATGCAAAAAACAAGTTTATTTTTATTTTTTGTAAACTTCTGCTCTTTGCAGACACTTTCTTGGTGCAATAACCACAGAGGAAGTTAGAAAGTGTTACAAAAATAAGAAAATAGACCTTTTGTACTTTTACTTTAGAAGCATATTATTTTATTGCTGGTGGATTCTGCTACAAGACAAGCTTTAATTTTTGTGTTCAGCTCTCTCTGCACAAAGCCAGCACATAAAACAATAATTTGGGAATTTTTAAATGACTGGTCACACAGTGATTTGGGTTTTTATTTATTTTTATTTTAAAGTACGTTTAAAATAAAATAAAATACAAAACAACCACAATGGCAGCAGTAGTAGTGCAGGAAAATAGTTCATTTTAATATTTGTTAGAATTTTTTAAAAATAATTCTCAAATTATAATAAATATCAAAATCCATCACAAAAAAAAACACTAAACTATTTCCAAATTTAATTTGTGAAAATTATTCATATTTGTTTGTTTAAACAAACATTACAACTATCCTTCTGTTGTGGCATTTTCACACTGCTGAACAGTTTTCCCCTAATAAAATGTGTGAAAATAATTCACAAATTAAAATAAATAAAGTGCTAGATTTTGAAATTAGCTTTAGCTTTCTACTATTTTACTCCACTGGTCACATAATAATTTGGGTCTGGTTTTTTTTTTAAGCGTTAAAAACAAAAAATGACCATAAAAAATAAATTAAACTTGTTCTGTTAAAAAAAGTCACTTTTCCTATAGAAAACCAACTGCGAAATGCAAGCGTACTTACCCCAGTAAAAAAGTGATATATTTAAAATACATTTTTTCATACTAAGTATAGTTCTGTTATATTATATAGTAATCTATTAACATATTTACTGACATATTGCTCCAGACTTACTGATATAAATCTTATAATTAAACTTTATTTGGAGTATCACTTGTGCACAATTCTTAATATTAAGTCTAAAATGTGTTCTACTGTCTCTACTGACTATTGATGAGGATTGTATGATCTTTGAATAATATCAGTCTTTATTTAAACTGTACCTAAAGGATACTTACCTAATAGTTCAACTTAAGCACGAACAAATACTTCAGCATATCTTCAGTTGGGACTTCAGCACTATACAGCCACACAATTAAAGTGCATTAGTTGTTCCAATTTAGTATACCAAAAGGGTATTTTTAGTAAGTACATAACTATGTAAATGCATTTGTAGTATACTTAGCATGAAATAAATGTATTTATACTACATTTTATTAAATTTATTTTTCACTCGGGTGTAAATTGCTATGTATAAAATAATAGCAATTCCATATAATTTTTGTAGGAATTCAAAATATATTTAGTCAAAAGTTTTCTTGTATTTTTTTACCAAATGCCCCAAAAACATGCTGATCGTATGGACAGCTGAATGTTATGTCACATTCATCCCGTGACAGTAAAGTGACTTAAAGAGCCACTGAGACAGCAGCATCTGTTCTCCCAGCAGGCCACTGCTCAAAAAACTGACAAGTTTAATGGGACCCTAACACTGTTCACAGAGACAGACAGAGTCAAGGGCAGATGGAAAGACCAAGTGCTTATAGGTTTGACATGGCACCTGTCAGACAACAAATTAACTTGTGTGGTGAACGACTGTAAAGCAGGGACAGATTTATGCGAGGTTTATCGAGGCCTCGCCGTGATTATGGGGTGGTTTCATCTGTTGATTATGTTGAGGGGCTGATCTCGGTCACCAGAGAGCGATTCTGGCAGAGAAAAGCGTGTGAGCAGTTAAGAGAAGAGAGATGGGCAGGCCCAAAAGACTCTTGGACCGGTATAGTGATCAGCTGAGCAGATCTGGCAGATAAAATTGCATTTGTGTTGTTGGCAGATGGAAAGATGATCCAATTTCCCCTCAACGTTTCAGTGGACATGACTCACCTTTAACAGAAAGACTATAAACCTATTACAGACAAGCACAATCATTTCCAAAGCCTCATCTCCACATGCAACTCTAAACTGCATAAACTCAGGCTTCACAGATACTAGGATGGAAAACAATTACAGAAGCATTATAAAATAGAAATACTTACATATTTATGTATATTATATTAAACCATCTTAACATTTAAATTATACACTCAGGGTTTACATCTTACCTTGAGATTTATTTTATAGGAGCTTCTCAAAAAAACCTACAAAAACAGACATTTAAAATAAATAAATATAAACATGTATATAGTGTATAAATTTAAAAACAGTACATAAATTATACAACTTTATAAGTATATATTCTTTAGATTTTATTATATATTTTTATACATAAAATGTACTTGCCCGAGCCAGAAGCAGCCTCCAAGTCTTGATTTTTTTCCCCAATGTGTAGCACAACCACATAATGACGTAATGGCATTAAAACAGTAAAATGTGTGACATAGCGCCCTCTAACGGCAAAAAAACAGTGTCTGTTGATAAAGACCAAGGTTATTTTATTATTTTTGGGTAAAAGAAAACACATTAAAAGACTATAAATCACAATGACCTAAAGAAGAAATGAAACCAACAATACAATGATAAAAACATTTAGGCTTCGGGAAACCTACAAAATGAGCCTCTCTCATATATTGCTTAAAAAAAAAAAAAGGCAGTATGAAGGAACAGCTCATGCTGATTTATAGTATTGAGGAAGAGAGAAACAGTGCCAAATGAGCAGACTGCAAATCACAGCTCTTTAACATACACCTACCTGTGTATTCAATCTCAGCAACTACATATGTTCCCTTACTGAAGCTTAACTCTGAAACAGAGCAACTGAACTTCCTCAACTTTAAATAACTCGGGCTGATGCAGGTGTAAAGCAGGGCACATTTCATCAGAATATTGAAAAACATGTTCAGTGTTTATCCTTGCAATACGAGAATTAACAAAGAGGAAAGAAAATATAAAATAACTGTAAAACGACAATTAGTCAATCTATCCTGTTCAGAATACAAGAAAAAACGTTGCATTCATTCCAACTGGGCTTTAAAAAGGAAACACACCAGTTGAGACGGGGGCGAGAAACGAGGAACATGAGTGATAGAGGTGTATTGTTTCTCTTAGCCGTGAGTGGTGTCGTCCTCCACAAAGTCCTTCGCCTGCTCTGCTGAGATCACATCGATGTGACTCACCTAACGAACACACACACACACACAGAGTAAGTCTGGGGACCTCATCTGTGCAGCTTCAACTTGACAAGACTTCCATTTATAGATCATTTTCCACGCAGAAGACTCATTTGCTAATTACTTGGCACATCAGAGTGTTAATGAAGCCTGTTACCTTGTTTCTGAATTTGACGCCGTAGAACTTATCAGCTGACTCCAGAAGCTCAGGTCTGAAGGTCGTGGTGATGAACTGAGCATGTCCAGCTAGCTCCACAATCATATCTGAAAAACAATACAAAATAGTGATACTTAAAGAAAAAAAAAAGAAAAAAACAATACCAATACACTTGAAGCAGAAGCTTGCAGCCTCCAAAAGCATATATATACATATATATACACACACACACATATTGCTTTTTCCTTCTGATAACTGTTCTGTTGATGTAGTAGTTTATTTTTGGCCAAGCTTTTTTTCCTCTATTGAACTGACTTTCAGAGGCTGAAATGTTGGTGCATCTCTAAGGTCAACAATGCATTGGCTGTTGGTACCTGACACTGCTTTTCTATGCTGGGCGTCCAGAGCCTGGTCAATTTCATCAAACAGGTAGAAAGGAGCAGGGTCGCATTTCTGGATGGCAAAGATGAGAGCCAGAGCCACCAGAGACTTCTGACCTCCAGAGAGCTGCTGCATCTCTCTCATCTCTCCCTGTTTACCTGTGAACGACACCTGACGAACACACACACACACGATTGGTCAAATATCAGCAGTAATAACTGCACACGCAAACATTTGATTCTCCATCCTCTTCTTACCCTGATGCCCACTCCAGTGAACTGGTCTACACTGGGCACGCTGCTCTGGGAGGAAGATCCCCTCTCACCGTCCGCTCCCTCGCCCTCGTCCTGAGACTGACCACCTTCAATGTCGCCCTTCTTCATCACCAGGGTGGCTTTACCGCCGGGCACCAGCTTCTGAAATACCTCGCTGAAATTCTTAGACACCTGTAGGGAGACAAAGCAGGATGCTTAATTGGGACCAGACAACATATTTTTTGCTTACTGTGGTAGAAAGTCGATTTAAAAATATTTAACAAAAAAAGAAAACCTTTTGTGTGTTAAAAAGGAAAATGCAAATCCTTGTTTGTAGTCAAAATAGACATTTTGTTAATAGTGGAAAAAAATTTGTAGTGAATAACAAAATGTCTGTTCTGAAAACTAAACATTATGAAAAAACAAAACCTTGTGGTGAAAAACAAAACCTTGTAGTAAAAAAAAAAGACTTTACTTGTAGTAAAAAGAAAAAAAAATTGTAGTGAAAACAAAACACTTTATAGTGAACAACATTTAGTTTTGTTTGATGTGGAAAAAATATTAAAAATAAAATGTTATGAAAAAATGTGGAAAAACTTGTTATTAGTGAAACATTTCTGCTGTCAAAAACAGTAAGAACAAACATTTAAAAAAACTGAAAATCATTTTTGTTTTAGTGGAAACAAAACATTTTGTCTGTGTCAAGATTAGAAAGTTAAAGAAAACAATATTTTATTCGGGTTTTTTTATAACTAAGATTTTTTTTTAAGTTTAAAAAAAAAGTGGACAATGCTTAATTTTTTAGAGATGGAAAAATAAAACATATATTGAAATATAAACGCTACTTGAATGAGTCGGTCTCATAGTCGTACCTGTTTGAAGGTGAGCTGGATGGCCTCATATTTGCGCAGCTCCAAGACGTTCATGAGCTCCATGATGGATTTGTAGCCTCTATCCAGCTCATCCTGCCTCTTAATCAACTTCTCTTTCTGCTCTGAGAAATTGACAAACTGGTCCAGGGCTTTTTTATTCACATGGCTGTACTTCTTTAGCTCTGTGTTACACTGCTCCAGCTTCCTGAACAACTACACAAACAGAAAATAATTACAGGTAAATGAACACATAATCAATGAAACAGTATGAAGCCTCTAAAGGGACGTGGTAATAGAAAACAAAATGAAGTGAGAGAAGAACTTCTATTCAAATGCATTTGTGTTCTCTTACTAATTTTTTTTGCTTTCAGAAACTTTTGCAAGCAAATGCAGTTTCTGAAGGAAAATTCTGTGAGCAAATAGATTTTGCAAAAGAAAGTTTCTCAAGGTAATAAAATTTTGTATGCAAGTGCTGAGGTTTTCAGAGGAATTAAAATATTTTGTGCGAGTTTATAAGTTTCTTGGAGAAATGCAAATATTTTGCAAGCAAATGGGGGGGGGATTGCTTAATTTAGCAAAATTTCTGAAGGAACGTGAAAATTCAGTGAGTGTTTGCGTATGGTTTCTTGAGAGAAAGAGAATATTTTGCATGTAAATGCAAGGGTTTTCAGGGGAATGTAAAAGTTTTGTCAGCAAATGATTTTTGCAAGTTTATGCAAAGTTTCTTGGGGAAAACTGAACTAAAATGGAAAACTTGTGCGAGTGAAATCAAAGTTTTTTAAAGAGACAATATGGCAAGTAAATGCAAAGGAAATGTGAAAAATTTGTGAGCAACTGGAAAAATTTTGTAAACAAATGCAAGGTTTCTTGGGGGGAAAAAACGATTTTGCAGATTAACACAAAGGTATTTAGTGGAATGTGAAAATTTTGCAAGCAAATGGAAAGTTTGCAAAGTTTCTGGGGGAAAGTGAAATTTCTGCAAGTATATCCAAGGTTTCTCAAGGGAAAGAGAAAAGTCAGTTGACAGATTTTCAAGGGAACAAAATTTTGCAAACGAATGGTAAAATTTTGCAAGTTTACACAAAGTTTCTTTAATAATTTTGCAAATGCAGAGGTTTTAAGGTTTTTAATTTAGTGACCAAAGGTAAAAACTTTGCAAACAAATGAGTTTATTGGGGAATATGAGCGAATCTAAAAATGTTGTGAACAAAAAAAATTTCTTGGGGACGTTTGCAAATGAATGCAAAAACACTGAAACAGAGTTTCCATTTAGAGTTTTCATTAAACATCCATCTCTTATTTTTTCAATCACCACGTCCTTTTAGTAGTTAAATAATAAAACATTAATTAAACTAAACACAGTTTGCGATCAGCTCCTACTTATTTTTCAAACTACAAAATGTGCCAATTTCTTTCACACCAAAATCAATTAAATGAATGTTATGCCATAATTCCTACTTCTGAACCTGCAAAAGAAAATTCCAGAAGATAGCTAAAGAAACACACACAGAAATGGCACAACTCAACCTCCCTCCTCAACTCCAGGCACTCAAGTTCACCAAGAGAGGGTGAAAAAATAAGAGCGCAAGGATGGGGTAATGAAGAATGAGTCACCTCTGTGTAGGAGGGCTGACACACAATAGAGCCCCTGACTGGTGCGGTGGAAGATCAACTAAGACAACGAATCTGAGAGCCAGGTGGGAGGGCTGCGAGACTGGAGGGGGATGAGAGGGAAAACTAAAGCCAGACATGAGCCGAGGAGGAGGAAAGAAGCTTCTTCAAGGGTACCCGGTCATGCCTTGGTCTTCATACAATTACATAATACTCGTTTATGACCTCATTTGCGACAAGCTATTTTTTGAGCGAGAAGGAAAATACGGTTTAATATCACTCTAAATGAGTCACAGGAAATTACACGGAACTTCACCAAGAACTTTAACTAAAGAGGAAAAAACGTTGCAATTCTGGGTAAAAAAAAAATATGGTTGCTGTACCTGTTTTAGAGTGAGTGTCTGGTACTTTTCAAAGGCTTCTTGCGGCAGGGAGCCCAGCTCGCGAATCTTCTTCATGCATTCCTCTTTCTTCTTCAGTAACATTCCTTGTCTGTTGGTCATCTTCTCCAGCTCTTTTGTGTCGTGGTTGATGGCTTCGTTCTGCTCCTTCTCGATATTCTTCCAGCGCTCCATACTCTTCTGGTGGTCCTTTATTTCCACCTCCGTCTTATCGATGAGGGAGTCCAAATCTGAAAAATGAGATGAGAAACAAAATGCAGACCAACAATAGTAGGGCTTTTTAAGAAGAAAAAATGACAATGAGTCTTCACTCACCCTCAGATCGCGCCATAGTGTCTTTTATGCGTTTATTAATGCCATCTAACTCGGATGTTGTCGCTGTGAGAACGGTTCCTCCTTCGGTTTCTCTCAGTTCATTCAATTCCTACACAAACAAACGCTTTATTATTGTACTACATGCCACTGCGTTTCATAAAGGTTTAATTGGTGAAAAGGAAATCCGGTATCTTCACCTGCTCGACTTGGTCGAGACGTTTGCGCAGGTTCTCGTTGAGGTACGTCTCCACCCTGGTCATGATTCCCTCAAGCTTAATTCTCTCATTCAGCAGCTGCCTGTTGTCCTACAGCAAAAACAGGCCACATATCTTTAGCTGACCCCAGACTGAAGGGCCAAAAGCCACGTGTTCGTTTATTTTAATCGTTTATAATAAAGGCAATTTTAGACTAAAAACAGAACGTGGCTTTTGGCCGCATGAACGTACATCTAAAGGAATAAATGAAACTCTTATGCATATGCCTCAATGCTAAGCCTGTCTGAGAATACAAAAGCAGACAAATTAGCAAACCAAATTGAAGGCCATACAAAAATAACAAAGGCTAATGATGTGGGCCGGTTATACAACATTTAAAGTAGCTTTTCAATTGTTTGCTGTGTGTGTCGTGTGTGGGGCTGGAGGTGGTGAAGAGCTGCAGCTGTGGCTAACAAGAACAAGAGCTTCAGACTGACTAACCCAGGGGTGACCAACGTCAGCCCTGAAGAACCACAGTGCTGCAGTTTTGCTCTAACCTTGATAAAAACTCATGTTCCTGTGGCTTTCCAGTTATCAGCTTGCTCAGAAATGTTTGATTAAGGTCGGATCAAAATTTTACAGACACTGGCTACCCATAGTCTAAGGCTACGTCCATAAGAATCCAGAGCTTTCCCTATCCGATCTTTTTTCTCCCTCGTCTCAAGAAATATCTGCGTCCACACGAAACCACAAAACAGACACAAAATGATGTAGTTTACATGCCAGACCAGTATGTGGCGCTGTAATTCTGCTTACGCAGAAAAACACTAAAAACGGAGGAGAGGACTATGCACGTAATCCTTGCGTGCGTTATACAAATGAACATGGAACAATACATTTATTAATCTGTGTTATTGTTAGTTCATAAAAAGTCGTTCAGTGTTTGTTCACGTTTTTGTCGCTGTTACGTGACGTAGCGGTGTCTGACTAGGAGCTAGACGTGGGGTGATATAAATATATGGATTGGCTGTCCACACAAAAACGCAAGGGTGGCGTTTTCAGATTTATCCACTCTGTGGCCTGGTTTAAAAAATTTTTTAAAAAATAGCGGTTTCACTCTCCCAAAACGCCGGATCCGTCAGGATGAAACTTCGATACGATACTAAATTTTTGCGTATACAGCTAAACGCGTCTCCATGTGGACGGGGCCTAAAGCCCGGCTCACACGGTGCGATTTTGGCCACGATTTGGTCGTCTGAGACAAATTTTGAAAATCCTAAAAGATTCTTATAATCCTAGGCTAAAATCTGTAGTCTTTGATCGTTAGTTTGACATGTTCACCGACAGCCGATTAATGGCTGTTGC
>JAUZSZ010000139.1:17740637-17753544 GCA_034780575.1 Labeobarbus marequensis
GAACGACACAGGCCCGGTTGCACAGACAGGGCTTAGACTAAGCCAGGATTAGACCATAGTTCAATTAGGACATTTAAGTAATTTTTATAAGCATGCCTTAGAAAAAAAACAATACTGGGGTGCATCTTGAGACAAATCAAAGGCACTGATATGTTTTAAGATCAGTCAGTGCAAGTTTATTTCAGTTGAAACAGCTCAGACTTAGATTTTAGTCTAGGACTAGGCTTAAGCCTTGTCTGTGGAACCAGGGGGCAGCATTCTAAAACGTGCCACTCTTACGTGAGACGCTACAAAAGGTGTGAGACATGAGCGCAACGGCCACAAACTTGCCTCTAGTGCATGTTTACATGGAAAACAATAGAAAATCAGCAGAGTGGAATGCAAAAAAGTGTTCTGTGTGAATGCCCTGTTAAAAAAAAAAAAAACACCTCAAAACCTTGTTTTTTTTCCTATTCGCTTTTTAAACGGTCCCTTTTAGACTTCTGTGTGATCTCACTCCACATTGACATCATTGAGATCAGGTTTGAAATCTGAATCATAATGGCACCATGATTCATAAGAAACTACCATTTTACTCCTGTGAGGCAGAACCTCTCAGTATTTTTACATTTATCCCACTCAGAACTTAAAGATGGCACTCAACTTGATACTGTTTACGTAAACGGTATGAAGTTTATAAGTGCCATCTTTCAGTGTTATCCATTAGCTTTATAGCATTAGCTCATTTAGGCAGTAGTGACTACGTGCATGAGTAAAGCGAGTATTTCTAATAATCAGAGTAAGGATTTAATCACATTATGATGTTTACATGTCAAGAGCAAAGCTCTTCTCTCTCGTTTACATGCAATTTATTATTATTGGCTAAGAATTGAGGTTATTTTTACTGCCATTATTCACATACCCCACTGCACAGCACAGATGATGGACTTAGAAAGAGTACATGTGTTACTGGCCGCTGTTTTAATTTATTTATGTATACTGCAAAACACTTTTGTATGGTTGTATTCCGAATTTGTTCACTGGTTCTTGTGTATCCGGCCTAGAAACATTTTTGTTGTGACGTGCCTAAAATTGTCCCCGTTTTGGTGTTTTCATTCATTAATGTACTGCATTATCGCGAAACTTCGACAACATGAACTCTGTTGTTCTCGGCTCCCCAGAAATGCGACGCTTTCTTCCCCACCATCGTTTCCAATCTGCGTATTATTACAGGTGCATGTAAGTCACAAGCGCATGTGCACTTTGGTCAGAGTGGCAATACTGCCATTAAGGTGTTTAAATGTCTGTATAATCCAATTAAAATCAGCGTATGCCACCTATGTTAAGACAATTACGCATGTTGCGATTATGAGCTTAATCGCATTATTTAGATATAAGTATTGCATTTACATGAGGTAAAGTTTAATCGCAATATTGCCAAAATCTCATTATAATCGCATTAAGAGGATGCATGTAAATGCACTCAATGCCCAGCGACTACTTTCTTGTAGCCTTAGTCCTTGTAAACACCACTTTGCGACTTCACTAATCGAATTAGAACTGGCCGCAGAGAAGGTTTTTCCATTTTTGTGCACATCAGATGGCCAGTGATCAGTCCATTTTGACATCTGTACCTGTTGCAATTCATCGAGTTTTATTTTCAATTACATGTTTTGTATATAAATGATTGTTGTTGATGCAATATTTTATATTTCAATTTATGAAGAGTTTATTTGCAAAAACGGACTATTTTCAAAAATCACCTTTTTTATTATGTTATCATGTTTTTATTGTGTTAGCTAGCTGTATTTTTTGGGGATTTTTTTTACCTAATCAAAATAACCCAACTGCAGTATGATTGAGATTAACTGGACTGCACACTGAAAAAACATGATTTTTGGATATTGTTAAAAATGGAGTTATCTTGTTTTGCAAATGAACTTTTCATATTTTTATATAATGTGCTTAACAACTTTATTAGACCATCACCACCACAATCTCTGGTTTGTACCAGAGCTGCCCTAAACTAACAGCATTGGTGAATATCAAAATCATTTTTAATGTTTCTGTAATGATTAATCCACCAGCATGTGTTTGCTCTTTAGTCACAGTAGTGTTTCTAATGCTAACACCTAATTACTGTTATCTATGAATTTTCAAATCTACTGTTTTAAAAGAAATTAAAATAGAAAAGAAAGAAAAATATTAAAAGCACTTTATTCATTTTTTTTAAGATGCCCAATTACAGTCAATGACAACAGAGATTGAGGAAGGCCAAAAAAGGCCATACAAAATATTAAGGTTTTTGGATGTGTGTGAATAAAGTTGTTATTTGACTAACGAATGACAATAACATTTTTAGTTTTAAACAAGTTTTTAAAATATTTGTGTTTTCTCTTTATTATGAAAGGTGCTCTAATAAATTTAACCACACACCATTAGAAAGATTTATTAGACTGTATTTATTGACTGTAATTGGGCATCTGAATAAAACAAAAAGTGCTTTGCTATTTTTTTCTGCCCATCTTGTAAAACAGTAAATATGAAGATTATTGAATAACAACAATAATTATATTTTAAGCATTACAAATACTGGATTAGCCATCACAGAAACATAAGAAATTATTCTGATATTCACCAATACTGTTAGTTTAGGGCAGCTGTGGCCCAAACCTTGCACTGGGTGGTGGTGGTCTAATAAATTTGTTAAGCACTGTACATATAGATATACACATGATGCTTTTCAAAGTCAATATCTAACAATGGTATGTAATTGTGTTGATTATTTTTGTGTTAATTGTGTTGTTGAACCTGTTGCAGCTGTCTGATCTCGTCGTTGAGGTCGTCCACTCTGCGCTGGTCTTCTAAACTGAGCTGAGAGAGCAGGTCTGTCCCCAGCTCTGCCTTCAGAGACTCCCGCGTGCTCTCCATGGCGTGCAGACTGGCCTCCAGACTCTGAAGACTGCGTTGCTGGGGGAAAACACCAGAGAGAAACCCATTTAATGATTTGGTGCACAAATAAAATAAGAGTAAATAACAGCAGTTATGGTATTACAGTAGCACGGGTTACCTTGGGCATAAATGTTTTCTCAGACTGCTGTCTCTTCTCCTTTAGCATCTTCATCTCAGACAGTATACTGTCTCTGGATGCCTTGAACTTCCTCTGCTGGGTCTCGATTTGCTGCATCTGATTCATCAGCTGGTCAATTTCATTATTGATACGTGAAGAACTGAGTTAAGGAGCAGACAAGAACTCCCTTCTTGCTTATCTGTTACTTTAGTATTATTTACATAACATTATAGTATTTATTAACGTTAATTAGCTTTTATTTTCACATTTTCAGTTATTTAAATTTGAATGTTTTTCGATTTAGCTTTATTTTTAGTGAGCTGCCAAGACATTTTTTATTTAAAATTTTTAAGCTTTTAATCCAATATTTATATTTGAGTTCAGCTTTATTTCAATTAACAAAAACAACTAAAAAATAGTTTTAGTTAACAGTACACTGAAAATATAATCAAAATCCGATTGTACTAAATCCACTTATCTCAGCTGTACAAATACTTTTATTCGGCCTGTTTTTGCTGCAGATGAGAAAACGTTTACGTCATCATATTAGCTCTGAATGAGTCACAGAGTACGAGTCACACAAAGCCAATGCGTGTTGATCAAAAACTTAAACCGGCTTTAAATTAACATCACTCGAAGCCTCGACAGTCATGTCCACCAATCCAGACACATAATCCCTCCATTCACTAATATAACACCATGTGTGCAACTCACACATGACCGCATAGACATTAATAACTAGCTGACTCATTCTGTGATCCTCTGCGACCTTTTGTCTTTTAGGCCGATTGTACCAGAATGCTCTACTGGCCAAGACACACACACTTAGGACTCAATCAATTTGATTTCGTGCCACTGCATCATAAGTAAGCCTGTGTGAGGCATATATGAGGAGGATATGTTCAATATTTCTACGCAGGTTCTCGTTGAGTTTGGCCTCCAGTTCTCCGAGCTCCTCCTCGGCCTTCCTCATGTCCTTCTGCAGCTCCAGACGGGACTTACGAGTGTCGTAGTAGCCACCGGTCAGAGCGCCACGATGACTCACCTGGTCACCTGATCCACCAAAACAAGGGTTTAGAAATCATACAGACAGAATAAAAGTAGTACACCAATAGGACAGCGTCGGTTTACCCTCCAGTGTGATGCAGTCCATGGTGAAAGCTCGAGCCAGCTGAGTGGACACCTCCATACTGCGGCAGATCAGCGTCTTCCCAAACACGTGTTTGAAGGCCTTGTCGAAGTTTGGGCTGTAACGGAGCTTGCTGATCATGGGGATTGCATCCTACAGAAAAAAAATGTAGAGAAGGAATTAAAAGATAGATTTCCACTTAACAGAATAACAAAAAATTAAAACGTAGAAAGAAAATGAATGAACTTCGTGTTTAAAGGAGGGTTATTAGAGATAATTAAAACCATAAAGAACAAACACATTTTCGTTACTTTGAAATAAATTTCAACTGAAATAAAGTTAAATATTTATAAAAACAATTAGCTTAGCTAGCTGCCAATGCAACATTTCTCATTTTCATTTAGTTTATCTTGATGCGCTAAAAGAAATATAAACAACCTAAAACTAATAAATAAAAAATAGACATTTAATATTTTTTAGTGCTGTCAAATGATTAAACGCATCGAAAAAAAAGTTTGTGTTTGCATAATGTGTTCGGTGTATATTTATTATGTTTATATAATTTTATATAGTATATATTTTGAAAATATTTACATGTCTATATTTATATTCATATAATTAATATTATAAATAAATATATTTAATATATAAACATCTTTTTCTGAAATATATACATGCATGTGTGTGTATTTATATAAACATAATAAATATACACAGCACACATACATAAATTATGCAAACAAAATCTTATTTTGGATGTGATTAATCATTTGACCGCAATAATAAAAATACAAAAAACATGGCAAAATTACTAAAACTCTAAAATGAAAGTTAAAACACAAAATATACACATCAAATTTAGCTTAAAAAACATTAACAAAAACTATAATTGTATATTAATGAAAATAAAATAAGCCAACACAATTTTTTTTATATAATCTAAAAAATAAAAAATAAATAAATCAAGGCCAGGACTTGGTTTTGTACATCAGGAGTTGATTGGATGATATAAAGTGGGCATTTCTGGATGTTTTTGTGGCCAATATTTTTCTCTTGGGAATAACAGACAGATTCACACAGAAGTCGATTTCAAACTAAGCAGCATTCTGTTGCTCAGTGTGTCGAATCTGTGTGGCCAACTTGAATGCGACTAAAAATCTGTGTGGGGATCTTTTTGCCCTCATGCGAAACTCCAGACTGTGTGAATTCCTATTAAAATGACAGTGAAATTTCACCAAGCAACATTCAGTGCAATCGCACCCATTGTACTGAACAATGTGCACAGTAAGTTTCAACACGACAGATCTTTTCTTCTGTATTGTGACGTACATTCAAGTGAAACAGATTACTGAAAAAAGTAGCGACTTGGTTCTGTCATCAGTGGCTGATTTGATGGAAGTAGATCTGAGCGGCTCAAGTAAACCTGGATTTGGGAAATCCAACAGGGTGCCTTTTAAATGTCATGTCAGTGGTGTAAGCTTACGTTAGTCTCAGGGTAAGCGGTGTCCCTGACGTCCAGTTTGCTGAGGGGCAGGAAGGTGACCTCTCCAGGCAAGTTCATCTTATTAAACTCCATCAGAATCTTGGTGCTCACTTCATCCGTTTCCACGATGTGGTAAAACAGCCTGAACAAACCCCAGCACACACAACTCCATCACTCTCAGCTCACACACAGAACAACATTAAGCAGAGAACACTAATAATAATCAATGAGTCTGACCTGGTGCCAGCGGTCACCTCCACACAGGTGTAGAAGGCAGGTTCACACTCAAAGTTGTTCATGACGATGCCATGGTAACCGTTGATGACGTGCTGGTTGATGCCTTTCCGGCGGAAATGTTCCAATACTTTATTAATGCTGTCGATGCCATTCAAAATAGCCTGGAGAAAAACCAAACAACACACAAAACGTTGCGTTTCAGAGTTCGTACGGTCATTTCAAGCCAAGATGACGATCTGAAGTCCTGGTAATCCCACTTCATCTATACTAATGTATATTTTTGTAATGTGGGAGAGTTGCTATAATTAGAGACTGACTCAGTCCTTGAGAAAGCATCCAGCAGCCAAGTTGAGCTTAGGAGGTATGGTCCAGTTCAGCTGATACACAGTGAACTGGAGTGGGAGGCATTTTTACTTGATGTTAAATACATACTGGTTACATATAGTGAACTCTGGGGTAGGTTTGTATGATTAATCACAATAAAATCGAAATCGTGATATGGCTTAGTGTGATTATCAAATCTCAATGGCTGCGATTTAATTCAAAACAAGCACTGCTAATTAAGAGTTAAGCATGGCACTGTGTTCATTTACACACGAACAGCTCGTGCCGCAGTGTTTTCCGTTTCTGATTCGGTTCAAAATAAACAAACGAAGTAGCAAATATTAGTAAAGTAAATGCTGCTACAAATTGACAACCTTCTGCATCTGCTCTAAATTTTGGTTGCTGCATTTTCTGGGAGCAAAAGCAAGCGGCAACAATATTCGCAAATTTTTAATGAGAAGTTCGTATGAAGCAGCTGTTGTCAACAAAATAAACACTTGAAAGGCTTCCCGTGTTTTTTTCACCAATAGAAAAGCTTGGTGTTAAACATTTGAAATGGAAGAAATTAAGACAGACAAATATTAGTGGTGTAAATGCTACTGTCGTACAGTTTAAACTAGAAACACTACAGAATATTACTGTATTTTTAAATACTAATTTGTACTATTTACACTAATATTTTACAGTGAAATATTACATCTATACGTTATATTTTGTTTTATTTAGTGCTACTAATAATTAAAATAATGACAATAACTATTACTACTACTACTACTACTATTATTATTATTACTTATAGTCGTATTTATATATAGTCACAAATGTCTTGGCTAAACTGTGCAAAGAAAAAAAGAAGAAAAAAAAAAGGGTAAAAACAAAAACTAAGTGAACTGAAATAATGAAGCCCTATTCTGAAGTAACAGAAAAGACATTTCAAGAGTGTAGAAAGGCATTACATTTATGTAACAATTATAAACAAATATTATATAAATAATAAAATAATACACAGATGACTTGTACACAATAAGATCAGCAACATTCATCACACAAGTCTGTTTTGGTTTCTAACCTTTCCGGTGGCTGCTCGCAGTAGCTGTTGTTTCTTCTCCAGCTCTTCTCGCTTGGCTGCCAGCGCCTGCTGTTCTGCGTTCTCCTCTCTCCACAGGTAGCTGCAGGAGGAGGGACACAGACACACCCATCAGCCCTGGCTCACAAACGCTACGCCTGGGTTCAGCAGGAGACCCTATTCTATAGCCCATGCGTCAAGCCTCCTCGTGCTGTGAAACCTATGGCTTGTGGATTATTAATAACTAAAATACCAGGTGAGGAGGGGAACAGTTCGTGCAGGTAATAAGAAAGGGTGGGATGTTGGAAAAATGGACCAAAGCCAGATATTTTCCCATGATGCATTGGGAATAGGAACAGGAGGATCTTACTTTCTCTCGCTCTGAAGTTCATCTTTTCGGTTCTTCACCTCGTAGTACTTCTTGTCCAGCTCTTCCACTCGAGTCTTCACTTCACTCAAGTCCTGGTCCAGTTTCTGCGGCCGAAATCAAAGTTGGGAAGAAATGTTAAAGGTTCAAAAACATCTTAAAGGAATAGTTCACCCAAAGTTCATTTTTTGATAAATTTAACTCATCCTCAGGTATAATCCAAGATGTAGACGAGTTTGTTTCTTCATCACAACAGATTTAGAGAAGTTTGGAAATACATCACTTGCTCACCAATGGATCCTCTGCAGTGAATGGGTGCCTTCAGAAGGAGAGTCCAAACAGCTGATAAAAACATCACAATAATCCTATAATAAAAAAACATAACAATAAACAAGTAATCCTCACGACTCCAGTTCATCAGTTAATGTCTTGTAAAGTGAAAAGCTGGATGTTTATAAGAAACAAATTTATCAGGATGTTTTTAACTTCAAGCCATTGCCTGAGAGTGAGTTAATTTTCAGCAAATTTTCAATTTTTGGGTAAAACATTCCCTTAAATTCATGCATAATAGAAGAAAACCACTAAAATAATTTCTGCTACAGGAGAATCAGTCACCCAGCTGATTCAAAGTGTAACTGGAATAATGAAGTAGAAATCTAATCAGAATCTAAAAATATTTTTCTTCATTTTTCTTCCTCCATCATTATTTTTTCCCTAAAACATTCGTTTTATTTCCAGGTTTAAATAAGATTTTGAATCCCTGATTGTCAGACTTTTGGACCCACCATTTAGGAGCCAGTCACTGAACCAATGAGTGCTTTGCGGCAAGCAGCAGCAAACTTTTGGAAGCATGAGAGTTTAATGAAAGTGCTGCATATTCCCTTCAGTGTGCTCCCACTTTCCTGTTTTCTCACTCATTTCAGTGCTCCTCTCCCACAATGATCACGCCCACCCCACAGTAACACCTCAAACACTGTAATTAATCAAGATGCGTGCCGTAATCAGGAGGAAGAGCGGCTATTTTTAAAAGCCCTGTCACTGTGGGGGCATTGAGAAACAAGATGAGAGAAAGAGAGGGAGGAAAAACAAGACAGATTCATTTATTACGAGTGCATTTGGCTCTGAGATATCAAGTAAAACATTTAGCTCAATGTCTTCCATCTGAGCTCCTTATGTCTTCGCACTTACTCTATTAAATCTGTTCAATTCCTGATGAGAAAAAAAATAAATGAAAGGTGGTGATAAGAGGAATTTAGATACATGAGCCTTCCGCTTTTAAAAGAGTCTTTTCTCCCCCTTTGTCTTGCTTTTTATCTCATTTCATGATATCTCCATAGAGACAATCTTCACACTTTCACAAACACAATTGCCTCAAGACAAGAGCATATTTTTAGCTGGTTTTGCAGTAGTTTTTAACCTGCAATTGTTACCTTAAAGAGCTCATTTTTGATCCCTTGATCCCTTTTTTAACCTATTGTACATTTTGTTACCATTTTATAAATGCAAAAATAATAGATCTACAGTATTTAAAGTTTGAGTGTTTGATTTCAGTCGAATTTCAACTGTTTCAGGCTCTCAGCAGCCCTTAACTCATGATACAAAACACATCTGGGTCAGCATGATTTAATGTAATCTGGGTTTTAATTTCTTTCAACTTGCATAGTTTTGTTTATGGTTTTTGAGGATGACAGCATGCAGTCTTTCTAAATGAACACATTTTTAGCCAAAAAACAACAACAACAAAATCACTGTTGCAAACACAACTTTTGACATATACAACAAAAGACATGTTTTTATGGCCCCTTTAATACATTCTTATTAAAACCAGTGTTTGGGTTATTTTAGTATTATTTATATGCTATTGTAGTATTTATTTATATTTTGAATTAGCCTTTATTTTCTATTTTTAATTTTAGTTTAGATTTTAGTATTTTATGTGCTTTTTTAATTTTTTACTATTTTTTTAAAGGAATTTATTTAAGTTTTAATTTATTTTATTCCAGTTTCAGTTTTAAAAATAATAATATTTATTATTATTATTATTATTATTATATTAAGTTTTTCTAATCTAATCTAAAATGATTTTTAATAGTTTTAGTTAACAACACTAATCAAACAATTATTTTCATTTTGCTATTTTAAAGTAGTTCACTTTCAGAACAAAAATGTACAGATAATCACCCCCTGGTCATCCAAGAAATTCATGTCTTTCTTTCTTCAGTTGTAAAGAAATTGTGTTTTTTGAAGAAAACATTTCAGCATTTCTCTCCATATAATGGACTTCTATGATGCCCCCGAGTTTGAACTTCCAAAATGCTATTTAAATGCAGCTTCAAAGGGCTCTAAACAAAATGGCTCAGGAGGGTCTTATCTAGGGAAATGATCGGTTATTTTCTAAAAACAACAAAAAAAACAAAATACAATTTATATAGTTTTTAACCCCAAACGCTTGTCTTGTCTAGCTCTGCGTGAACCAGCCTTGCGTCCCAATGTTCATACTGTCCATCCTAAATAGTATCTGAGATAACAATAAGTGTGTCCCAAAGCATAGTATGTTGAAAAGAGTATGCCAAAAGTCCCCGGATGGTCTACTATTTCAGGTCGATTTTTGACGTGTGGATCCGTGCACACTCTAATGGCTAAAATCGCCCACAATCCATTGCACTTTGGCGAAGGATTCGGTTCAGAACAAACACAAATAAAATGCGTTAGAAAAACTACGAATGTGGCGGATGCATGCGATCGACCGTTAGGTAGAGAGGTTTACAAAAATGGGTTTGAGTTACTAATAATCAAAATTTAACGTAGTAAAAAATATTTATTTATTATTATCCGTGTTATATTTCATCTGCAACAGAAATGTGATCATCCGTTTGGTAGTTAACTTTTAAATGCATCATGCAGAAAATATGAACAGAGTACTCTGCATGAAAGACTCGTGACTTGCAGATCAACAAGCTACTTCTTTTCTCTCAATATGGTAGGAAGTTAAATGAAATGAAATTTGGAGGATGTTAACTGTGACAAGATGACTGACAGTCCAGTCTACAGTGACAGAGTGAGTGTATCTATGCGACAGAGCGGTCTGTTAAAGACGCAGTTGTGTGACGTGATAGTATGTCCTAAAGCTTGCCCTCTCTCCTACTACACACTCAAAAGTAGGCACTTTTTCATCACCAAAAGAGTACATACTTTAAGGGCGTAGTGTAAGTAGGCACATTGGGACGCAGCAACATGTGTATTCAGAGTAAGTGAGCAACGGACCTTCATATGGGTATTTTTGTCTTTGTTATATTACTGCAAATGCAAACATCTAAAGATTTACTAGAGATGTAAAATGGCATGTCTTGATAAGTCTTGTTTTAAGAGAAATTGACCAAAACAAATAAAGTTTATGATTAAAACAAATATCTACCAGTGAAGTCAGAAAAATCAGCTTAATTCAAAGGGAAACTAGTTTAAATTCCCCATTAACAGATATTTTTTCTTGTTTTAATCATAAACTCACTTCATTTTGACCAATTTCTCTGAAAACTAGACTTTATATCTTCATTTTTCTTCTCCAGTAAATGTAACTTGGTTTAAGGATGTTTAGATGTTTGTACTGGAAACCAAGACAGAAATACTGAGGAACAGATTTATTTCTGTGCAGTTCATGCAACATTTAATGCGACAATTTAATGAACTGAAGGCTTTCTGCTCTGATTTAAGACATTTTAATGCCGTCATTTGAGGAAGCATGAATTAAGACTTTTTAAGGCCCGCATAAACCTTGGTTGTTGTAGTTGAGAGATGGTGAATTCAGGCTGATTTTCACATCTCTCCTCCTCCTGCAGCATGACGGATAACGTGCGGCGCATGGTGTCGAAAGACGGCCGCAGTAACGTGAAGATCGATAATGTAGAAGGGATGGTCAAGCTCTTCCTGCACGACATCTGGACCACGGTGGTGGACATGAAGTGGCGCTACAAGATCACACTGTTCGCCTCCACCTTCATCACCACGTGGTTCGTGTTCGGAGTCATCTTCTACCTCATCGGCCTGAGGAACGGCGACTTCCACGCCGACCCGTCGTCCAATCACACGCCGTGCGTGTTGAATGTGGACTCGCTGACTGGCGCCTACCTGTTCTCGCTGGAGACCCAGACCACCATCGGCTACGGCTTCCGTCACATCTCCGAAGAGTGTCCTCTGGCCATTGTGACGCTCGTACTGCAGCTGGTCGTCACAGGGCTGGCTGAGATCTTCGTGACCGGCGCGTTTCTGGCCAAGCTGGCCAGACCCAAGAAGCGTGCTGGAAGCATCAGGTTCAGCTGCTCGGCGGTGGTGTGCGAGCACGGCGGGGTTCGGCGTCTGATGGTGCGTGTGGCCAACATGAGGAACAGCCTCCTGATTCAGTGTCAGCTCTTGGGGAAACTGCTGTCCACCCACGTCACACAAGAAGGTTTTAAATCTAACTGTATTATTGTGAATTCAGGGGTTCCACAGGGCTCTGTGTTATCACCTATTTTATTTTCTTCAGTTGATACAAAAGTATACATACACCTTGCAGAATCTGCAAAATGTTAATTATTTTACCATACAAAATGCATGTTATTGTTTATTCAGTACTGACCTGAATAAGATATTTTACATAAAAGATAGACCACAAGAGAAAACAATAGTTGAATTTATGAAAATGACCCTGTTCAAAAGTTTACATACACTTGATTCTTAATACCGTGTTCACAAGCTAGGACCATGCCACAAACAAGCTATGAAATAGTTAGGTGAACAGAGTGTTGGGGAAGAGTAGAAAGAGGAAATGGGATGATGGTCAGGTTGATCAGGGCATCTAGAATTGATGGCTCAGAGAGACTCAGGGTGGGGGTACCATCTCGATCATATATTTAGGCCAGACAATTAGGACCCCCGATACAACCTGAAAGAATAGAATGTGGGATAAGGTTGGCTGAATGGATGAGGAAGGGAGGGAAGGGTGGGTTAGACAAACAGTACGGTATGAGGCAGCCCAATATATGGAGGTTTCAGGAAGTCAGGTGATTGTTTGGGGCGTGGCCCTCCTCCTGAACGTCAGCTAGCCAATTAACTCCCTTTGTTACCTGAATGATCCACAGCTGTGGGGTTTTCTTGTTCAGTGATAGTTCTTCATGAGTTCCTTGTTTGTCCTGAACAGTTAAACTACCTGCTGTTCTTCAGAAAAAATCCTAAAGTGGTATATAAAAGGGTTAGTTCACCCCAAAATGAAAATT
>JAUZSZ010000139.1:17947673-17960271 GCA_034780575.1 Labeobarbus marequensis
AAACAGGTGATGGAGATTTACCGCTAATCAAGGAACCGGCTTTACTGACGAGATGCACATGCATATCGCATGAGATAAATCGCCCAAAATGATAGGACAGCAATTATTCCCTTGAGAATCCTGTTATAACTTTAGAAATAAATTGTATTGTAAATTATTGGAGGGAAATTATTTACATTGTCACTGCAACTAATTAGCCACTAACTGAAGTTTAGTGAGTCTGTTCCTTTAAAGGCAAATATCCTCCATCAGGATCTAATCTGTGCCTCTGAAATGACTCTGTCCCGAGGGGCTTGAACTTGTGTGATCATGACATGGAGTCACAGCAGTGCCATGTGATACATAGCAGCACACAAACATCCTCTTCATCAGCTTATTTATCAGAGTCATCACAAAGTGAGGCCTATTACACATGGATGAATGGTTTCTGGATAGTTCTTTTGGGAAAGGATGTTTTCAATGGATCAGTTATATGGTGATTATTTTGGTGTTTGTTTGGTTAGGGCAGTCAGTGGTTCTCAAACTGTGATCCATCTGATAATCTGTGAAAGACTTAGTCTGTGAGTTGGTTGATTTGATAAATAAAATAATTAAAATTAACTAACTCATAATTAACTGATTGTGTTGAGATGAATTTTATTATAAAGTGTTTGTTTTACTTCAGTAGCTTGTGCATCAGTGTACATAAGTGTTCAGTCTATCTTTAATTTCAGTGAAATGAGAACAAAGCAGCAGTCTAGCACAATGAAGTCAAGTGATATTAGCACAATTTTATAGGTGCCAATAGCATCACATTGTATTGTGAACGGTTGCCAGTTCTATTATTCAAAATTACAGCTTGTCATCTTTTTTCCGACTTTCATGATCAAATGAGCAACTTGTCTCTCTTTGTCATCAGCCATTACATAATCCCTAAACACGAATGAGCGAGCGAGCTAACAGGTTATTAGTGTAAAATTAATGCTGGCACTACTTTATTCGGAAAAGGCTTTGATCCGCATTGAGAATAATAGTATACCAAGAATAGCTAATTAAACAGATCTGTAGCAAGATGAGAATGTACTGGGTTTTCAGTATAAGGTTATTCAAGGAGAAGATTAACTTTCTTATACTACTACTTTGCCATATTCTACACTTATCTATTGTGTTGTTTGTTTTAAGTTAGTTTTGCAAGTTTTCGTAAATGTGGATGAGGGAGGGGGCTTTATCTTGTAAACTTTAAAGTATGACAGCATTGTACATCAGACTCTTATTTCAAAAGTCCAAGGAAAATCCTGTTTTCCATTATGTTCTCTTTAAAGTCTTTCTTGCATCCTGCGATGCTCTGACTTGGATTGAATTAAAATAATCTGGAATCGGCTCAAAACCCAAACAGTTCAAGGTAAAATCATTTCCCTTGAGGAACTCTCTCTAGATAAAGCATACAATCACGGAGAGTTCATGACTGAGTGAAAACTACAGTATTTGTCAAGCTGTATCCGCTGTTATTGAAAGGTTTGTGCACCTAGCAGGAAATTTCACCTTTTACTCTCTGACCAGGTCAGATTTTGGACGAAATATGAAGGTAATGTCACTCTTATTCAGTCTATGTTTTTAATATATAGGCGTATTGAAGTTGATATGGTTGCGCATTCAGAAGATTTATTTTTTTGTGCATCTCCTTGGTAATTATTACTAGTTATCTGTTTAGAATCTGAAAAATGACAACATACAGTGATACAGCAGAGACTGTTTGTCTACTGTGTGCATGTTTCCAAGATGGTTGCTCCAAGTTACGCATCCTACACTTGGGGAATGTGTTGACGCCTGTCAGGTGAGGCTGCCCTCCTGGAGCTGCGGTGCTACAGGCGGATCTTGGCACATGCTTGTACATCAGCCATGAACTTTACTGTCTGGCTGACAGACAAACACGAAAATATGATACTGATACGCAAGAATACCAATACAGTCATCAAAGCAGCAGTCTTAAGAATGTAAATAGGATTTCAGACACATTATTGACAGTCAGACTATTAAAGACTCACAAAAGATGCATCCACTTGTCTTGGTTTGAAAGTGGCCTAGTGGTCAACTGGGTTCTGATAGCTTGAGATTAGGATGATTTTTAGCTGATATACATAGAATATAGTTTAATAATACAAAATGAATCTGACACAAGAATCGCTGAATTAACTCTTTTCCTGCCATTAAAGGACTTTTCTGGCTTTACACGTTTTTACCGTTATATGCGGTAGGACGTGATATTATTATTTTCTGAAAGAGTAAAGGTCTTTGCACACTGAGTCCGAAATTTGCGTTTTTTTGTATTCGTTATCCTAAAAATTCGTCAAACCTTGCACACTGAGTCCGATGCATATTAATTAATCCGTTGCAAAAAAATTTGCAAAACAGTAGCCTACTAAATGGAGTCTTCAAGCATTGAGGATGATTTGTTGTCATCTCGCTTCTTAAAAAAAGAAAAAGAAAGGCAATATTGGGTTCTGAGATATAGAGAGGACGGAGAGTTCCCCCTCCTTACTAAGGAGCAGCGGGATTATCACGGGCGATTCAAAGTTTACTTAAGGTTGTCAGTGGCTCAGTTTGATGCTTTGCTAGTGATACTAGAGCCACATATTAAAAGAAGACCAACAATTTCTGTGAACGTAGTGTGCAAGGATCTATATACAGTGCTTTGTGCTGCGAGACGAAGTGGATGAACTGGACAATCGCCATTCTGGATTTTGGCGTTCGCTTGTACGGTGGCACCGAACTATCAAAACACCTCTCAAAATGCTTGCCACGGATGCGAAAAACGCAAAAAAACGAACCCGATCTGAATTTTTTTTATGACGGACAAAATTTTCGGAGTCAAACGTGTAAACGTGATTGACATAACGTGAGGTCGTATTTATTAATCAGCATGCGATGACCTTAAGTCTCTGGATCAAACACAGGTGAAGAAAAAGCAGAATCAAGCGATCTGATGTAAGATGCATATGCAAAAATTACGATAATCAAACATCAAAGAGCATATAAATCAAAGCTGCCGTTACCAAATGAAATAACCCAGAAAGTGTTATAGAACTGTGCAAGCTTTGCATGTGTTGATGGAAGCAATCGACTCCATCAATGTTTTGATCATAGATTGAACATAGATTGTTTGGACATAGTCTTTGACAAAATGTGATTTTCTCAGCTTTTTGTTCAAAACATTGATTTTTTTTTTTAATGAAATGACAGCTTTTACACCAAAATAATGGTTAACGGAAAACACAGGATTTTACTTTTAATGTGCCTTCATGTCTAGACAATCTATTTTCACTATATCAGAGCTAGTTTACCTAATGAATTCATTTCTATCCCTCACTACCTGAGACGACAGTCTCTTTTAGAGGCTGTTTGTGTGTTCATGATCTTCTGAAATGCTTGAGATCACCAATTTAATGAGTTCGTCTCAGTTCCAAGTTTATGTGCAGGTTCAGTAAGAGTGTCATTTAAATGTGCATGTTTGTGTGGAAGTTTTTTGACATACACTGTCCGCATTGTTCAGAAGTCAGGGTGGGTTAAATATTAGCCTCTGGCCACAATGATTCTGCCCTTCCCCGAGAGACCACAGAAAAAGAGCCGCACTATGACGAAACATTAGAAATGATGGCCTGATTTGATATCACAACAGTTTGTGTAAAGCCACAACTGTGGGCTATATTTTACAGTTTTTATCAGTGCAAACAATAGGTTTCACACAGAATGCAAACACTTGATAAGCACTGATGATCCACAGAAGAGTCGTATGAAAGGGCAAGTATTATCAAATCCAGTTTGAACCAAGTGTAAAAACAATGTGCAAGACCTGGATGTCTGTAATTGAAGGGGAAAGTGGTCTGCGATGAGGTCTTGTATTTGCATTCCAACATTTTTGCATCACGTAATGCACTCGTACAATGAGATACCTGTGGGAAACATGGAGCAGAACCATCGGAGAGGGAGTAAACAGTGATGGCGTGTGTTTGCGTAAGACCACGGGGAAGTACGCACACACATCTGCACCTGTTCTGTTGGTATTGCTCAAGTCAAATAGTAGGCAGAGGGAATTGTGGGAAAGCGAGCGATAACAGGGCATAGACTCTATAAAAGTGAGGCTTTATTTCAGGCCAAACCACGAGACAAAGATTTTCTGCTCGCTTTTGCCGGCTCGCAGGAATTCCTGCATGTCCTCTGGCTGTCAATCTGATTGACTGTCCTCCCACTGGACTTTTGTGAACTGTCTCATGGAAACCATTTATTTATAGTCTGTCTGATTTGGTTTGTCTCTCTCCTTTTCTCTTCACATTGGTTCACTTTAATTAGTGATCATATCCAAATGCTGCCATTAAATTGCATAGAATTTGTACATTTTCTGATATCCTGGATTGAATTCATGTCTGTTTGGTCTGGTTTACTGTACTGTTGGATGTCTGTGTACACAATAGTCATGGTCCTTACTTCCCTGATTTCATCTGAGATGAAGTGTGTGTACTGTATGTGTGAGTTGTGGTTATCTGTGTGTTTACGATGACAGGAAAAGGTTTACAAGAGAGAGATTTATGAGTGTGATATCAGTGTGGGATATGTCTGTCTGCTCTTTTGATACCCGTTTTACCCATTTATAAAAGTACACAAAGATGCTAAAATATCTACGGTAATATAATACAGTATTAGTGGTTTTACATGTTTCTTGACAAAATATAAAAAGGCATGGTACAAAGCGAATACACTATGCCTTTAGACACAAAGTAGGCCATGCTGACCTTGACCTCGTGTTCTAGACAGGAATTGTGTTATAGATGTTAAACGATGACACATTCAAACAAACGGACTAGAAGAATATATAGTTTATTAGAGAGTGAGTGTGGGATATAAAGTGTTTCCAACCCTCTTGATTGGCAGGTTGTGGGAAATTTACTTGTGCTGGATAATTTGTGGCCAGTTATGAAATTTGATTCTCTGTTGTAGCAGGTTTTTAAATTATAACTTATATTCAAAACTCTACTAGCTGATTCATACTACTGTATCATTACATAATTTAATTTTGTTTGTAATACAAAGTCACATTTTAGGTAATGCGCTTACAGTAGAAGTGTATGGGGCAAGACATTGCACCAGAATATCTTTGAATAATTTTCAAAATCATAGCCATAAGAGTTAAACATTAAACATGTTAACAGGAGCCTAGTGTGATTAAAATTGCTTACTAATTTTAAATAAATAAATGTAATAAATTTTCGAAGCTATACCTATAAGACATCAAACATGAGACTAGAGCTTACTAACTGAGCAAAATTACATCCATAATTTATTACTTCTGTTAGGATCATGTAAACACAATAGGAAGCACGTCCTGATATTGCCGAGTTAGACGTGTTCCTGGGTCAACATATTTTGTTGACCCTGGAACAACATTTTAATCCAAAAATATAATCTTAACCATATTCCTACACCTAAACCTAACCTTACCCATGAGTAATCCCTAAAATCAGAGGAACTGATAGATGAATTACACTGATGTACAGGCACCAAACACTGATTGTAATCCTAAACCTCAAAAAAAATTATAAACTTGTTCTTGAAATCTGATTGGTTAATCACAATGTTTTTCCACGTTTTAACACGTCGCACTCCGCTATATCAGGTTGTGCCAATAGGAATGTTGACCTTACGTGCCAGAGAAACAAGTCTTTAGATTTTTGTCTTTGAGCTTCCGTTTTTGTGGTAGCTCTGTATACATCACTGTTGAAGAGTAGTTGGTGAAGTGGATTTACGAATTGTAGAATTAACAAAATTTTTCATGAGCATTTTAACATTCGGAGTGGATGTATAAATAACTCAAGATTTTTAAATGAGCAGTTCATTAATAAGTACGTAAGGTCTTACCTTCATGCTGTGGGAAAACAATCCGGACAATAAAAGACAACGAGCACAGTGCTGAAAAGGGGTGGAGCTACATAAGGTACGCAAGGTTGCTAAAAGAATGTGAAGCTACGTCATGCCGCGTTGCATGCTGGGGCACCGCCGCCATTCTGGTAGGATCACAGTCTGCCACAAATGCTGAAATTAATACGGATGCCTGCTTATCTTTTGAACAAAAACACCCACCTACTGCTATTCTAACGCTTGCAAGAGCCAGGATAATTTTTAATATAACTCCGATTGAATTCGTCTGAAAGAAGAAAGTCATATACACCTAGGATGCTTTGAGGGTGAGTAAAACATGGGCTAATATTCATTTTTGGGTGAACTAACCCTTCAAGTTAAATATTTACATTCTTCATTGTATTGTTTGCAGGAAAGATAAGATATGTTATCGCTTTGCATGATAATTTGATTTTTCACTTAAGTTTTGTAGAAGTTCATTTACAATGTTGATCTGATTACCGTGAAAACTTGCTGCTGCTTCAGTTATCATATGGTAGATCATCCAAATAAAAGTTTGTGTCCAACAAGCTGACAGAAGTCCATCCATTTCTTTGTTGGAAACATTTCAGTGACAAAGTATAATTGTTGTCATTGTAAATATTCATTTTTCTATGGCCACGAACGAGAAACCGAGATTGTGGGTCACATTCACCGGACAGACATGAACACACACTGTATTTTTTATAGTTATTTCAACAAATGATATAAAATCAAATCCCTGGGAGCTTGTGAACAGCTATGGCATTATAAAATGCTGGCTTAATGTAAAGAAAGTGATGCTAAAAGATGCGTTTTAATTACACGTTAAGCCTTTTCCTCCCTTGAGAAAACCATAGAATACGCTTACGCATTAAGACAGTTATATTTAAAGTTCACATTCTGGGCTCATCTGTTTTTCTTCATATAGTATGCTTTATGAGTGATCTTTTTAATATCACTGTCTCAGTGCATTAAGCATTTTCTTTACGTTATATGAAAGGAAAACGCTTAACGTGTAAAAAACGTGTTGCATTCACATTTGGGGCTCATACACACATAGCGCTTTACAGTTTGGTCTTTTTTATTATAACTGTCTTAGTACATTGATTCACATGAAGCGTTATTCCAGTAAAGCATTTTAGAAAGTCCCTGTTCAGGTTCTGCTAATCCACAAGACGAGTGAGAGTTATACTCACAAAGGTAATGTTAATTAAACCAAACAAAATCAAAACTTTCAAAAGCACACATCAATGTGACTTTTTTTTTAGAGGCCAGTTTTTGAGTGACAAGGCAGTGGGTCGCTGATATTATTATTAGATTTATTATCCTGCATCTTCGCAGCCTTTTTCCCTTGGTGTTTTTACAAGTAGAAAAGGCGGGAAAAAACATATTGTATTGTCCAGTTTTCTCTCAGAATGATGATCTGAGTTACTTTTGCAATTCTTGATGCATTAGATAATGGTTAGAGAGTCGGGCTTGTAACCAGAAGGTCGCCGGTTCGATTCCCGCACCAGCAGTACCATGACTGAGGTGCCCTTGAGCAAGGCACCAAACCCCAAATTGCTCCCCGGGCGCTGGAACATTGGCTGCCCACTGCTCCGGGTGTATGTTCACTACTGTGTGCATGCACGTGGATGGGTTAAATGCAGAGGACCAATTTCGAGTATGGGTCACCATACTTGACAATGCATCACACATTTGTTTTTTTTTTTTTAATATGTAGATTTTGCTAATTTTGCTTGCTTTTACAAACTAACAAGTCTAAATTGTTTCCTGATAATCCACAGGATGTTACAGATGCTGTCGATTGTATTGAACCCAAAACATTGATTGAATGCACTGGAACACAGCTTGCCAGAATTTTGTATTGTATTTGTAATTTTTTTTACAAGGTTGTTTTGAATCCCAACTGTGCTCTGCTAATATGTGCGCTGACTGCTTGTGTAATTCAGGTACAGTGTGGATTTGTGTCATACAGTCTTTATATATCTCTCTCTCACACACACACACACACACACACACACGCACACAGCACTGAGTATCGTAAACACTGACCTTTAATTCTTCTAGCTAGGACACGAGTGGGCGGGGCATAGTGGACATCCTGCGTTCCGATTGGTCGATCGCATTTGTGCACTCAGAGAAGGGGCGGATTAGTTGGGTCACGTGACTGCTTCAATTTCTCTCTCACTCCTGAAGCAGATCCTCGCAAACACACACACACACACACACACACTCCACATCCGAAAATCCCCCTTTTACGAGGGAAGAGGAGTGTCGCTGAGTGAGAGCTGTGTTTTGCGCTTTACTGAGTGGAATTGGGGTCTGTTTGTGGAGTTTGGGGGCTGTTTTTGTCGTGTTTAATCCTCTGAGGTAATCTGGGATTCTTGAGGCGGGAGTGAGAGAGATGCTCACTGGACTTTCACTCTGTGAGGAGCAAACAGGTGAGTTTAACGTTTAAAATTCTGGAAAAACACCCCGTTTTGTTTTCTGGGTTATGTTTTAGCGACGAAGTGTCGTTTAGAGTCAAGTTTTGTGGTTCAGCAGGTCACACAATACCGTTGGATGCAATTTCAACAGCGCTGAGCAGCTTCAAAAGAGGGTTTTATTCTTCAACCGACACTGTTTTTTTTTTTAAATCCTAAACGCTTTTTGTCGCATCCCCTGTGAGTTTACAACTTAACGTTAATGTTACTGTGTTATTTTGTTTTTGTTAGTTTTTTCGCTTACCCCTTGTCGTTCTTTTCTATTCTGGGTGCGAGCCTCGACTGAAATCTGAGTCCCAAAATCTTTCGCGCCCTATTTATAGAGCTGCTAAAGATAAGAAGAGAAATAGTAGTGCACACTAAAGATGAGGGGGTGTGGGAGGATGCAGAGTGCACTGCACAGGACTCACTTATAAAAATATGTGACCACAAAACCAGTCATAAGGGTCTTTTTATTTTTATTTTTTAATTTGTATGGTTTGTTAGGATGAGACAATATATGGCTGATACAGCTATTTGAAAATCTGCAACTTAATCTGAGGGTGCCAAAAAAATCAAAATATTGAGAAAATCGCATTTAAAGTTGTTCAAATGAAGCTCTTAGCAATGCACATGACTAATCAAAAATTAAACTTTGCTATATTTACGGTTTGAGACTTAAAACATGATCTTTACTTAATATCCTAATGATTTTTTTGGCATAAAAGAAAAATTTATCATTTTGACCCATACAGTGTATTTTTGGCCATTGCTACAAATATACCCCAGCGACTTAAGACTGGTTTTGTGGTCAAGGGTAACAAATATGAAAGTCGTGACATTCGTTAAATCAGTTTGTTTGTTTTTAATCCGAATTCGTTGTGGGTTAGTGCGTTAAAAGTGCAAAGGTCAGCCGAAAACGCTGTGATTGGTAAGTAGTAATGGTGATTATTGCTGTCTGAAATGGGATTCCTGTCACCCTGCATCTAAACTGTGAGAGAAAGCAGCTACACAATGAGCCATTGACTGTAGGACCCACTGTGAATCTTGTGACTCCTAACTGCTGGTGTCCCTGTAGTGTATTTTATTGTCTTGTGTGGCTATTGTATTACTAGTGTCCTTTCTGTTATTGCAAGCCTGTCTATGCAAGAGAAATCCTGCACAAGCACTTCATTATTGCTTGTGTTCAGAGACCGAACAGCTGTTGTAGTGAGGATTGAGGATCCTCCCAGTTTCTTTCCTCACATTTCCCACACTCTTTTTTTTTTTTTTTCTCCCTCATACACCCATCCTGACCGTTTGAAACAATCAACAACACGTCCCACATCAACACACAGTTTTACATAAAGCAGTCAATTAGTTGAGATTGACAGTTCATGTTATGTAATGTCATGTATGGGACATCTGCCTCCTGTCCCAGTAGAGTCATATCCAGATTCATATTTGGCAGATTTTAATTCCATGGTGCAGTTTATTTTTTAACAGGTGGTGGGAAGTTTTGAATGGTTAGTTGATGCAAAAATTATATTGTCAGACGTAGCATAAAAGACTGCATTACTGCTCAAAAGTTTGTGGTCGGTAAGATTTTATTTTTTAAAATACTTTTGAACGAAGTCTGCTTTTAAGCTGCTTTTATTTGCTCAAAAAAATAGAGTAAAAACTGTAATATTATTGCAAATCAAGATAACCGTTTTCTGTTTGAGTATATTTTAAAATACAATTTATTGTGATGCAAAGCTGAATCTTTTTTGTCACATGATCCTTCAGAAATCCTAATAATAAGTTGATTTGCTGCTCAAGAAATTTCCTATTATTATCAATGTTGAAAATAGTTGTGCTGCTTTAGCTAATATTTTTATGGAAACGTTTTTTTTTTTTCCAGGATTCTTCTATTTACAGCGTTTATTTGAAACAAATACATTATAAATGTCTTTACTGTCACTTTTGATCAATTTAATGCAACTTTGCTGAATAAAAGTACTATTATTATTATTATTATTATTATTATTATCCACTTTCCTGACCCCAAACATTTGAATAGTGCATCTTTTCCCTCTTTCACTTTCATTTTTTCGGGAAATAGCATCATAACCATTTAATTTTATGTTTTGTAGAAGAAAGGCAGTCATAACAGCTCTGAAATGACATAAGGCTGACTAAACCTCATTTTTGGATCTTAAAGGGACATATACTGTGGTTATTGTCTGGTAATATCCACCCACCTGTTGTTGTTGTCATTGTTTAGAGTTGTTCATAGTTCTGTCTTTCAGGCTTGGCAACCTGTGTGTTGTGTTTCTGGGTGGGTGTGTCAGAGTTGTCGTCATCTGTCAGCACAACAGTTGTCAATAGTGCTCGCTAGGTTTGAATATTGCATCATGAGTTGAAACACGTGAGCTTTGTGTGTACGCGTGCAGTTTGTTGTCTTGACAGCATAATAAACTTAAGCGGCGTCCCTTTAATCTCTCCCATTTAGATTTATTTGATCCTTTTTTGCATTTGTATTTGTTTATGTTTGTGCTTACTTGGCTTTTCCTGCAAGAATGCAACTCTTATTCAGGTTAATGTGGTTTTGCTTTCTTGCACGTGTGTTCACATGCCTAAAAATGTGTGGTGTAGTATTGCCGCTTGTTGGCTTGGACTATTTTATTGAGCCCACCCTCGATACGTGTGTGTGTGTTTTCTGGCAGGGTTTTGTGTCTCTAATCTGAACCATCTTTCCAAGTGCCATTTGACCTTAATGAGCAGCTTAGCAACGTACAGCAGAGAAAAGAAGCCCCCCCCCCCCTCCAGAGTGAATTGCAGAAGAGAGCGAATGTGAAAGCTTTTACCGAGGGCTGGGAAATGCCTGTCACTGTCTGGCACAGCAGTCCCAGCTGAATGTCTGGAGTTTGCAAAGCGTCACTATTAAGATATCTAGGATTAAGGATTTGAAGAAAGCTCGACTGGCAACTTTGCCCCATGATTGTATTGTTCTTGAAATCATGCCGTCTGTTCAGGAGAGGTGTGCTATTACTTTGATCAAACTTGCTTTTTTCACCCATTGAGTAGTAAAATGGTTAAATCGAGTCTTTAAATCCATTCGTGTTTTTTGGACTATAAAAGACATCTTTTATAGTCACCAAGGCTGCATTTATTTGATCAAAATTATAGTAAAAATTGAGGAATGTTATTGCAATTTAAAATAACTTTTTGTTGTTGTTGTAATGTTGTAAAGTTTTGCAACATCATAAATGCATTTTCCTATGACTTTTGATCGATTTAGTGCATCCTTAATGACTAAAGTCTTAAAGGAGACCTATTATGCCCCAGAATGTGTCTCTGAAGTTCCATCTTAAAATACCTCACAGATTATTTATTATATTGTTTTGAAAATGCCTGTTTTGAGTGGAAGCAGAAACATGCTGTTTTCGTGCCTGTCTCTTTAAATGTAAATGAGCTGCTTCTCCCTGCCCCTGTTTCCAGAATAGAGCTGTGCCATTACAGCTCGTTCCTCAGATACTCTGCTAAAAACATCTGTTTGGTTTTGATTACCATGTCTATTTTGTTGAAATCATGCGAAAACATCCAAAGTATGTGCACAGAAAGCAGCTATCATGCGCCATTTGAATACTAAACTAAGTTCTCTTTCATGTCTTATTGCGCTTAAACTGTCAAATACAAAAAGTTTGTTGAAAACACACAGGAGTTACAAAAACAGTCGGTTGTGTTTGTGAAGGTAAACAGCCGGGAAAGAAATGACATGTTTGTTTTAGATATTTTTTAAAGGCTTACCAAAAAAAAAAAACGACACGGAAAAAGCCTAATTGCTTTAAAAATCTTACGAACCAATGGTAGTGAACCATTTGGAGAAATTCAGAGCTCTGTCATTTTTAATGCTCTACAGCTTTACTCACACTAGAGAGAGAAATCCACATGTCTGGGACAATAGTGTGTGTGTGAGAGAGAGAACAAAATCGGGCTTAACTAAACCTGATAGTGTTATAGGATAGTGCTGCCCTCCTGTTGGTTGACCTGACGCCACCCTTCACTGTTGGCAGGACAGCAACTCTTTTCTTTTTGTCGAGGGTGAACAAAGAATATGGTCCATTGTGAATAGTGATACTCTCAGCAAGCGAGTTCAGCTAATGTGCGGTTGCCTGGTTTTTGATTGTATTGATCGGTGGACTTATGTGCGTGTTGTGTGGGATGATTAGTCTGTCCTTAGGGCATTACTGATCGAGACT
>JAUZSZ010000139.1:18074822-18084824 GCA_034780575.1 Labeobarbus marequensis
TTTATCAAGGATGTCGGCTCTTTCATTAATGACGGACTTGAGGGACGTTATAATTAACGTGGCTAAAGGAGACTGCATCATCATTCCTGCCTTTTTTGTGCTTTGGTTCCTTCAACAGAGTTTCAGGTAGAGGAACGAGTGCACCTGAGTCTGAGTCAAAGTCCACCGTAACACAGGCTTAAAGATGAATCCATCGATTTAGATTCACGTTTTTTATCTTTTGTCATAGTTTTCTCAAGTCTTCCCGAAAATTTAAACACGGCACTGACAAGAAAGATAAAAATAACGATGGAGAAAAAGCCGTGTTAACAGTTAAACTGTCCATAAACTCACAAACACAAACAATTAAAATTAAAGTATAACCAAAAGATCCCCTAACTGATCAGAAAGTGCTTAAAGTAAAAAATATATGCAAAATTACACAAAATGTACTGAAATTTACAAGCAAATAGTCAAACGTTCAAGGACTGATTCACTCACACTGTCAACTCCACGCCGCCATTTTCCGCCCCGATTTGTGAGCAGTAATTTTTTTAAATTTTTTTATTAGAATTAACAACAAGTATACAACTCAATAACAACTAAGATTTGTGAGCAGTATTGGAATTGAAGATGTTAGAAACATACGTCATTGTTGTCATGTGGTGAATTTGGTGAAACAGTTGTGTCGTCATCAGCACTCCTGCAGTCGCTCTGGATTAACTGCGCCGGCGGGTCCAAGATGGCAGCCTGAGCGGACGCAGTTTTGAATGCTTGCACCAACTTTCTTTATAGCTGTTGCTAAATAAGCTGTATGTAGTTATTTCGGTTTTACATTTGGTTAATACGATTTGTTGGATTATTGACGACTGCTTTCTGCCTCACCATGGTTCGTAAGAGAAGACTTTCGGCTCAAGTAGATGCTACGAATGCTAGCGCTAGCGCATGCTCACTCGTTAGCGTTAGTTGTGGGTATGATTATGTTGCCTCTATGAGCGAGGAGGATTCATTTAGCCTGGCTGAAGAGGAGTTTCCAGCTCTACCTGTTACTCCAAGCAAGTCACCAGCTGCTAAGAAAAAGGCCAGTGACATTGCAAATCTTAATGTTGATATCTCGTCTCAGTTAGACAACATAACGCAGCTGATTAACTGCCGCTCGGACACACTAGAGCAAAAGATCTCCGATCTTAATGAAAAAGTGGATGCCGTGACGTCTGAGTTGAAGTCCGTGGCAGCAAAGGTGATGTCCCTAGAGCGACGCGTGGATCAGGTTGAACAACCGATTAGTCAGATGCAAAGAAGAATGGATGATCTAGAAACCTACATGAGAAGGCGCAACCTGAAGCTCATAGGTATTCCGGAGGTGGCTGATGAAAACATCCGTCTTGAAGTCGTCAGGATTTGTCAGGCTGTGCTTCCCAACGAAAAGGAAAAACTTCCAGAAGTTGTCGATGTTGTTCATCGTCTCGGAAAACCACAACAGGGCAGCGGTGGTGGTAGGCCTAGAGCTACCATAATCCAGTTTTCTACGCGCACGTTCAGAGATGCCATTTGGAAGGCAGCCAAAAATTCTTCTTTTCTGCGCGACAAAGGTCTGCAGTTCAGGGAGGACTTCTCGAAAGGAGACCGCGAAAGAAGAATGAAGTTATGGCCGGAAGTTCAAAAGGCTCGTTCGGATGGAAAGACGGCTTATTTTGTCGGAGCCAGAGCCTTTGTACAAGGGGAAGGTGAAATTACTCTCACCAGCTGAGTTAAAATCGGACATTACTGTTTGATTCGTTTTGAACTGACCTTTAATTGAGTGGAGTTATATGTTTATATAACATAACAATTTTTTGACAGCGTTACCTTGATTTAATGGATGTAGCAGAAGCATTATTAACCTTACCAAAATATGTTTTTCTTTTTGGAGCAAGAGAGGCTTATTTGCACTTAAAAATCTTTATATGGTGCTATGTCACATTTTTGACCTTTTTGCCAAACTTAGTTTTATATATCTACATAGGTTATAAGTTTTTTTCTTTGTTTTTTCTTTTTAAAGTTAGTTGTTTGTCACTTTCTATTATTTCTTTGAATGCCAGGGGTTTAAGAGAAAATGTCAAGCGTAAGGCCTTGTTTTTGTTTACTAAAAGGTTTAATGTTGATTTTGTATTCTTCCAAGAATCTCATTCGGTTGCCTCTGATGTGAATTTTTGGCGTTCACAATGGGGCAACGATATTTGGTTGTCTCATGGATCAGTACACACAGCTGGGGTCTCTTGTCTGAAAAATAATTTTGGTGGTGAAGTTTTGTATTCAGAATGCGATGAAAATGGGCACTTCATTTGTTTAGTTTTAAGAAGTTTCAGTGAAATTTTTATAGTAGTTAATATTTATGGATATAATAGTAAACCAGACAATGACCAGTTATTGTTTTTGTTAGAGGAGAGACTTCTTTATTGGCTATACAAATTTCCTGATGCTTATTTAATTTTAGGAGGTGATTTCAATGTTGTTTTGAATGAATCTATTGACAGATGGCCACCAGGACGACCTTCCAATTTAAACTCTAATTTAAAGCAGTTTATGAGCAGGTTTGATCTTATTGATATATGGAGAGAAAAAAGTTTAAATGATATTATGTATACTTGGAGTAATAAGGATGGCTCTAGATGTTCCAGGATAGATTTTTGGCTTGTTTCTAATAATTTTGATAAGAATACTATTCAAGTTAATGTAATGTCAACTACATTAACTGACCATAAAGCTATCTCGATTAAAATTAATATTTCTCCAAATGCAAACTGTATCAGACTGCACTCATACTGGAAAATGAATAGTTCTTTGCTAAAATTAAATGAAGTTAAACAGGAAATGGAAAGACTAATTAATTATTATTGGGTCAAAGCCAAAAGTGAAGGATTGTTTAGATGTAATTGGGAATTATTAAAATTTGAAATTGGAAAATATCTGAGAAAATTTAGTAGTACAATAGCTAAATCCAAGCGTCTCATGGAAGAGAAAACAGTTGAAGAGATTTTATCTTTAACCAGTATTCCTACTGACAATTTATTGAATGAGCGGAGAGTGCGCCTAACGGAACTACAAAATAAGCTTGATGATATGTACAGAACGCGAGCACAGGGAGCCTTTATTCAATCAAGACAAAAATGGTTAGAGCATGGAGAGCAGATGTCTGCTTATTTTTTCAGACTTGAAAAGTCTAGGGCTAAATTCAATTCTGTCTCCAAAATGACTATTAATGGATCTATTACAGATAACTTTGATACAATTTCTAGTTTTTGCTATAATTATTACTCTAATACACATCTAAATTTTGTGAGCTTAGTATGTCAACTTTTTGTAAGCATTTGGGAAGTGTAAATGTAATTAGTCAAGAGGACCAAATATTCTGTGATTCCCCAATTACTATTGCTGAAATTAAGGATGCGATTGAACGTCTGAAATGTAATAAATCACCAGGTAGTGATGGAATTCTATAAGCAGTTTTCTGAGATTCTCGTCCCGTTCCTTTTTGAGGTGTATTCTGAAAGTTTAAAGTGCTCTGAATTTCCTACAACTATGACTCAAGGTGTAATCTGTCTAATTCCTAAACTCAAGAAAGATTTACTGCTTATTGATAATTGGAGACCCATTAGTTTGTTGAATAATGATTACGAAGTATTTGCTCTTGTTTTTGTTCAAAGATTCAAATTAGTATTTGATTCAATAATTGATGAAAATCAATCTGGGTTTATGAGAAAAAGACATATATTTAATAATATCAGACTTATTTTTGATCTTATTGACTACTCCGATCTCATTAAAGATGATAGTTTTATATTGTTTTTAAAATTTTTTAAAGCCTTTGATACTGTCGAGCATCCTTTTATTTTTTATTGTTTAGAACGCTTTGAGTTTGGGCGCTATTTCAGCAATGCCATGAAAACTCTTTATGTGGGTGGCAATAGTTCAGTTAAATTAAGTCAAGGCACCACACAAAGATTTGATCTGAAAAGAGGTGTGAGGCAAGGTTGCCCAGTTTCAGTTTATCTTTTTCTTATTGTTGCTCAGGCGTTTAGTCATTTTATTAAATCAAGTGAGTTAGAAGGAATTCAAGTTGAAGGGAGGAGTGTCTTGATAAGTCAGTTGGCCGATGACACGGCTCTTTTTTTAAAAAATGCTCCTCAAATTCAGTCGGCTATCAAAAATATCGAAATTTTCTCTAGTGCCTCGGGTCTTTGCTTGAATTTACAAAAATGTGAATTGTTTGCCTTGAAAAGTTGCCATGACACATCCATTTGTAATATTCCTGTAAAGGATGCTCCAATCTATTTAGGTATGACTATCTCCAGAAATGAACAGGACAGAATCTCACAAAATTTTAATCCTGTGATCAAAAAAGTAAAGAGCAGATTTAATATTTGGTTACAGAGAGATTTATCTCTTAAAGGTCGTGCTCTGCTGGCTAAAGCGGAAGGCATTTCTAGGCTTACCTATGTTGCTTCTTCAATTCATTCTGATAGTAAAATAAATAAGATAATTGATCAAACAATGTTGAATTTTTTGTGGAAAAACCGTGTGCATTATATTAGAAAATCTGTGATAGTTAATTCATATAAAAATGGTGGTCTTGATTATTTAGATTTTTCAATCTTAAATAACACTTTCAAAGTTAACTGGTTGAAGTACTTCTTGAAAAACCCTTCTTCTGTGTGGAATTCAGTATCTAGTACTGTTTTTGACCAACTTGGTGGTCTCTCATTTTTGTTAATGTGTGATTACAAAATTGAAAAACTGCCTGTTAAATTGTCTGCTTTTCACAGGCAAGTACTTTTGGGGTGGAAGTTAATTTACAAGCACAATTTTTCTCCACACCAGTATTATATCTGGAATAATTGTAATATACTGTATAAACACAAAAGTATATTTATGAAAACCTGGTTTGATAAAGGGATTCTTTTGGTAGGACAGTTGTTGAATTCTCAGGGGTATTTAATGACTTATGATGAATTTCTTTCATATTTTAATTTCCCTGTAACCCCAAAAGAATATGCTTCTGTAATTGGAGCTATTTCTTCTAGTATCGTGTCTTTATGTAGAGGTATTTCATACTCTAAACACGCTTCTTTACTTCACCCTGCTTTCTGTGGCAGAATTTGCTTTTCATCTAGAAAAAATTATTGTTTCAAAAAGAAATTGTTAGTAAGTGCTATTTTCTATTGGTCTAAGTTTATGAGAAATATTAATTGGAGGAAAGTTTGAGTATTACTTAATAAATATCTCATAAGTATTTCCCTGCTAATCATTTTCTGACCAGATTTATTGAAGATAGAGAAGTAAATTGTTCATTCTGTTCACGACATCCTGAAACAGTACCTCATATTTTCTGGCATTGTCAGTATACAAAGAGGTTATGGTGGGAGGTTTCTAGATTTATAAATGACAAAATGATGTGCAACTTTCCTTTTCCTATATGAACATGTAATACTTAATCTCTTGATTATTGTTAAGTTTCATATTCATCGTTGTAAATTCAGCAATCAGAAGCCTTTTTTCTGTGGTACTTGAGGAATTAGATATATAAGCACAGTTAAGGAGAGTAAAAACTGGATCTATTCGGTATGTTATTGTGATATAGTAAGGCATTTCATTGTTTTATTTTATATGTTGACTTTATACATGCATGTATAGTTGACATACTTTTTATTTTTGTTTGTGTGTATACCCTTGGCACTTTTGTTCTGTATTTGTTTAAGCATTAATATAAAAATGAATAAAAAACAAGACTGGCCCTGATCGACGCACAACACATTAAAGTCTTTAAGACAGAAGCTCACATTCTTTCATTTGCAGTTCTTAATATTTTCAACACACCATTGGACAACATTTGTTTAGATACGTATTTCACCAATAAATCAACTTGTTTCTGTATTGGAGAAACCAGTGTAATGACAGGACTTTTATTTTGGTGCTGGGCTGTGATGTCATAAGACCGCGCCGCTCTCCTGCATCTTTTGTGACTCTTCTGAAGAAAGGTTTGTGTGTTTTTTTAAGCATTTAAAGTGTTTAAATCAAAGCGAACAGTTCAGGAAATCTAATAGCTTTTGCAAGCAACGTAAAATGGTTTCTACACACTTTCTGCGAAAACATCGACAGAAATGTTGACACTAGAAAGACAACACAACAGAAATGCACTGAGTGTGTGATATGATTGCAGTGTTGATGAATCAGCATTTTAAAATGATGTGCTTTTTGTGTCAGTGCTGTTAATTTTAGTATATTATGATTTACAAAGAGTCAAAACTTTGTTTTTGTAAGCCTCTGATCTCTTCAAAGATTGAATTTGGAGGACATTAGAGCTGCCACTAGCGACTATTTTTGTTTCGATTAATCTGTCGACTAATTTATCGATTAATCTAAACGATTAATTTCCCACACAAAATTAAATCCAAATTTCTATGAAATCCTTTTTTAAAGCCAAAGTAAAGTGCAACATAGAGTGCAAGAGGCAAAGAGTCCAAACGTCAGTGTTATAGTGTGAGAACGACAACAAATCCACTTGTTCTAGTCTACTGATAATACTATTATAATTAGAGTATTGTATAGTATTTTAAATAAAGGAGTATTTACCAGAATTTATTCAGGAGAAAAATGTAAAAAATGTTTTTTTTTTGTTTGTTTTTTTATATATAAATCAATTAATTGGAGAAGCTTTTGATTATTAAAGTTTAATGGACCCATTAAAATGGAATCCAGAAAATAATGTAAAACAGAATTTGGTACAGATAAAACTGTAAAACTCAATTAATTAGACAGGCTTTTTGATTTATGAATTTAATTAAACCACTAAAACGGAGTATAGGAAAACGAAAATGGAAAGAAATGAATTTGGAAATGAAACGGATTTCATAGGGCCCTATAACAATAGCTTTTAAAATGACTTAAAATACATATATAATAGCAATGAGGCAATAATAATTAGTTCAAATAAAGTATCAAAAGCAAGAAATCATACGGTTTTATTGAACAAAACTGTTAAAATACATAATGTACTAAACAATAGGCTAATGTAGATTAGGGTGCAGGGGGTGCCGACGGCCTGATGATTGTTTTTACACATTACTGAGCCATAATCCTTGTTTAATATTCACAAAAGCACCATTTACTTCAAATGCCCAATTAATCTTTAATATTTGGCCATTTCTTTAGGACAGAAATGCTATAGCCGCTGTAATTAAATAAATATGTGGACATTAAAATGTGTAAACTCAGAGCGAGGGTTTGAGCTTTTATTTTGAAACCGCGTAGGTTTATAAATGATTTACATCACAAATCTGATGAAAAGGCACACGTGGCATTCCCAGATGAACGTTGTAATAAACCCAAACTCACAACAACATGCAGAGATGGAGTTTGAGACGCTCCACTCCTGTAAATATGTTTCTGTGGAGCTACTGTGTGATGCACATACATAACCTACACGCATGTAAATAATTAAAGCGCATATACTGTGTTAGAACTGCATCGCTTATAATTATTTAATTAAATCGTAGCGTTTGTGAATTCACAATTATGCTTAATTAAGATTTTTAAATGGGTTTAATATATCATGCAGCCTTGGAAAACAGTCTAATTCTCGTCTGTGAAATGCGCTACTTTCGGTATTTTGCCGGTTAGTCGACGCTAGCAAAATGAAGTCGATGATTTTTAAAAATCGACTAGTCGACTAAAGTTGACGAATCGCGACAGCCCTAAAGTTAACACAACACAACAGAATCAAGCCACAACACTGAAAAATTAGCACATCAGAACAGTCCTATGCATTGTGTCGTGCTGATTTCATTGTGTTGTGGCGATTTCGTTGTGTTGTGCACAACTGGGCCACCGTATGTTTCAGTAGCTTTTTCCTAAATGTACTCATACACAATCATAGGCTAAAACAACTGCTTTATATCCACAAGATAGTTCAATACAGATCTTTATTTATTTTATTTATTTATTATTTTATTTTTTATTTTTTTACTTATCTGTGGCATTTTTTCAGAGCTGGAAGTCAGATGTCAACTGTAATTTGAAGAAGTGAAGTAAATGACAGTCAAGTCACCTTTTTTATATAGCGCTTCATACAGTAAACAGTAATTGTTTCAGTTAAAGTCAGTTCGTCATTGATTCAGTGATGTCATTGATAATGATACAAGAAGTTGTGTCGTTTACTATCTACTTAATTTGATAAGCTTTTGTTGCCCCTGTGAGATGATGCTTATTAAATCATGTGGCTGAAGCATCTTTTAAAAACCTCAAGGGTTGTATTGGTTTTTCCCTCATTAAGTCACTGACTTTGTCATCTGCACTTTTCGTCTGACCCTAACCCACAATAAGCTGTTCGTTATTCAAATCTAACAACCTTTACTCCTTTTAATCTGTCATATGAGTTTGTATTTATCATCTTCGATATGCTTCCTTGTCCTTGGTCCCACTGTACAACCCTCACCCTATAGCCCATTTACTGTAATGACTAAGTTAATGAATGACATGTATTACAAAGGGCCAGTCCTCATATTTTGTGCATATTTGTGTGTGTGTGTGTGTGTGTGTGTGTGTGTGTGTGTGTGTGTGTGTGCATTACTACTAGGGGTGTGCGATATGACGATTTTTGATCGTGGACGATAAAAATGTCTCCACGATCTGCTTTTGAAGAAATATCTTAGTATCGTGCTCATGGGCGGCGTTAGGGAGGGGCTAGCAGGTGCTCAAGCACCCCCAAGAAAAACCAAAGCACCCCCATAAAAAATGAAATGAAGTAAAAACATTTGACTCATGCATAACTACTGCAATGCAATAGGCTACAACGTGACGTGATTTGCAGTAGCACGTAATGTCAGCATTTTATTTTAAAAATGGATCGTTTCAGTTGTGCCAAGTAGGCCTGCCCCCGACTAAAGATTTTTCTAGTCAACTAGTCGCAAGTTTATATTAAATTGATTTGTATAATAACCTAAACCTTCCTTTAATATAGGCATTTGGGCGTATTGTAGCCTATTCCGCGTTTTAATTATTTATTAATAAGTGCTTTCTCAGTCAGTGTCGGCTGAAAAGAAGAAGTTGCCGAATGCCATTATATGCCTGACCAGCCATTTCCACATTATGGGCGTGCCTTTAATAGATAAATGCATAGGGTTGTCTGGTTAATGGACACGTGACAACACCGGTACCGGCATCACCTGGTGAGTTTTCCCTCTTTTCCTCTCTTTCTTTCGGTTTTAAATAGCTTGTAAAAGTTCGTTTGAGTTTTTCCTTTGCTTAAATAGCTAGTAAAAGCACTGTGCGCATTTTACTTTCACTTTCAAATTAGCCGCAGTTCGGCATCAAGCATATGTTTGTTTTTAGTTTGTTTGAGTTTTCTCACTTTCCTCCACTTTCTTTTGCTTAAATAGCTTGTAAAATCACTGTGCACATGTTACTTTTCACTTTTAAATTAGCAGTAAATTCGGCATCAATTGTTTGAATTCAATTCAAGCAACAACAAAATACAACATAGAACATAGAACTTTTATTAACAAAACGAATAAAAATACACCATGCTATATGCCTAATATAAAATAAAAAATAAATACAAATGTTAAATATACAAAACTGAAAATCAATAAAGACTGAGGAACAAAATTATAAAACGCAGAACGTTTATTAGCAAAACGATTAAGAAAGTTTGGAAGCACGGACTGCATACACCTTGATGTAAAATAACGGGGGGAAATCACACAGTTTAAATAAAATAAAAATCAGCAAATACTGTGTAACCAAATAAATGAGAAACGAATGTTAAAAAACAAAAAACTTCCAATATCACCTTAGGCTAAATGGCAGGTCAACAGGCTTTTCAAAATCCAAAATATTTTTAAAACAGGTGTTTACATTTCGTTTTGAAACTCTTCTACCATCGTTTTGTCTGTCTCACCTCACTCTTCTTGTCAGCAGTGTTGTGCAAGTTACTTCCAAACTGTAATACATTATAGATTACTTATTACTGTTATTTAAAAGTAA
>JAUZSZ010000139.1:18133405-18143577 GCA_034780575.1 Labeobarbus marequensis
ATGCTAATTGTAGTGTGCTTTTTAGAGACCCTTTCTAGTGATGTTGACTTCTTAATAAGGATTTAATCATATTTAATAATATTGTATGCAACTTTATATTATAAAATAAATAGATTTGGTCTCAGATAGAATAACTGACATTTATATTTACATACATACATTTGTAAAAAATATGTTTTGTAAAATGTCCATTAGCTGGCCTATGTAGAAACATCAAACTTTACCTTCTGAGATTTCCAGTTTCACATAAGTCCATGTTGACAACAGTAAATTACTGTTTTTAACACCAGATGCACACGTTCAACTTGCAAAACCAGATGACGTGGTCCATTTGGAAGCAATCATTTTAAGATTTATCACGGTAAATGCTAGAATCATAAAAACAAATTCATTACACATTCTTCTGAAACAATAAAGCAACTCACAGCAACAAATAAGTAGATGTTGAATTAAACTTTTTGTAATAAATCAAGGTTACTCACCACAAACAAGGCAAGTATGCCAAATATGTACAGTAAACATGTTATCATTAATACTGATCTCATCATGCACAGCCATCTTATGTTCGGGATGGCAAACAGCTTATGATCAGGTTAGTTTTTCTAATTAAAAGCATCAAGTATTACAAATATAACACTGCAGTTAGCCAGTGCATGCAACATGTTTTGTAAGCTTGCAGTACACACACACATGCATGCATATCCTGTGTTAGGTAAAATTTAATGCACAAATAAATGCACAACTGTCTGCATTTGTTGTCTGCATCCTATAGACAGTTGCGTTACGCCACGTTGCATGCTGGGACACCGTCGCCATTTTGAAAGGATCGCCCTCTGCTGCAAATGCTGAAATTACTACAGATACCTGCTTATCTTTTGTTTTGTTTTGCCTTTAAGTTAAATAGTCACATTCTTCATTGGATCATTTGCAGGGAAGAGAAGCTATTTTATCGGTTTGCATGATAATTCAAAAATTTCTCTTAACATTTGTAGAATTTAGTGTACTTTTGATCTGATTACCGTGAAAAGAGCGTCGCCCGCCGGACACTCGCTGCTGCTTCAGCCATCATATGGTAGGCCTATATTTCTTTGTTTGAAACATTTTAAAGTATAATTGTTGTCATTGTAAATAAGTTTTCCATGGCCATGGAGGAGAATCATAGATTGTGGGTCACATTCAGCAGACAGACACAAGCACACTGTTTATATTTCTAAGCAGTGAAAATAAATGAAAATGCCTAATGTGTAAATACATAAGTTGCGTTCACATTTTGGGCTCATGTAGTATATGCTTTACAATTTTGTCTTTATCATGGTCTTGGTACATTAAGCCACATGAAGCGTTATTAGTGTTAAGTGTTTTAAAGTCTTTCAAAAACACGCAGCAATATGATTCTTTTATTGAGTGACAGGCAGTGGGTCTAATCAGTGACATTGAAATTGATACTATCCGGCGTCTTCTCATCATCTCCGACCTGCTTCCCTTTGGGTTTTTACACATTAAAAAGGCGAAAAAATACACTGCACTGTGCAGTTTTCTCTCAGAACAATGCGCAAAGTTTCTATTGCAATTCTCGATGCAGCATGAATGAAAAATTATGGTGACATTTTCCGCAATCAACGACAGAAAATCAAAATTCTGCCCCGAAGTCATTAGCGGAGAGGCAGCGTGATCCTCACAGTATGGCGGATAAACGAAGCAGTTTCCCAGAACTCAATGTGGCATGACGTCAGCTTCACATTCTCTATATAGTACCCATGTCAGAGTTTTGAGACTTTTATTTTTAAACATTTCACACATCCTCTTTCCCCAGAAACACATACATATAAATGCATTGCTTGTGCTGAAGATAAAATTCACTCTTCTGACTTTCAGACAGGGGTTCTCTGTCAGGGTCATCATACAATTTAGATGATAAATGTATAGAGTGGTCAGCGGGGTAGAGTTGAAATACACTGGATCAATTGTAAACAAAGAAGAGTCCTATAGTGGCAGATGCTGTCAATCCCACATGTGACATTGATTTTGGGTTTAAATACTTATTTGGGTGTTAATTACTTTCAAGTGTGTCTTGTTTCGTGTCTTTGAACGTTCTGCTACGGAATAGAAAATGATCAGTAGTGTGTAACAAAGAACAAGAATTGAATGCACAGGAGCATATATTTTAATACATTTTAAATTTGAAATTAGCTGGTTAAACTGCTTTAGGAGTGTTTATGTTTCAACTGCAGCTACTATAGTACATGGGTACAATTTAAACACGTGTACTTCTTGTCTTTATAACTAATTGTGAAAAAATGGACTCCTTATGGGCATTTTATAAAACATAGCCCAGATTTCTACATCACTAGTTTTTGTGTGTGGCAGCCTAATATAAAGCAAAAGGTTTTCCAAGCGTTTCCAAGTGATTGGTCTGCCTTTCAATATCTAAATCAATCATTTAAAATATACACAGTAGCCTATATACAATATATTAAGTTAAACCATATTTAGCCTATTAACTTGCTAAACTTAGTATTTAAAAATCGCCATTTTGAACAAAAGAGATGTCACGTTTCGCACAAATCCAAAACTTTGAGGGGGCTGCAGGGCGTCGTCTATTTAAACAGGAGCGCTCCGAAGATGGTGTGATATCGTAAAGTTTAGAACTGATAATATTAACTTGTGAAAAATGCTGCCCATAGGGTTAGGGTGATCGATCAAGAGAAATCATTTGCATGGGTACTATATATCATTTGCTTCATAAAACAAAGGGCATGCACAATGAGGAATAGCCGATTTCAGTTTTATAAACTTTTTCCATATTTAACAAAATACATTTAATGAAATAGCCATGTTAAAAATGTAAACAATTCATGAGTTTTGGGCGCGTGCATACAAACCATTTGGAAATTACGTTTAAAAAGAAACTGTTATTATCTCCCTTTCCTATACATCATTTATGCTTCATATGAGAATGAAATAAAAATCCCAGCAATGGTATAAAGAATGCGACAAACCTTCAGAGAAATGAGTAGCTATTCTTAGGGTTCGCATGTAGTACTGTGGGAATCCAGAGGGCCAAATAACCATGATAGCCTACACTTGCAAAAGTCCCTCCCAATGGGGGTTTTTCCACCTGGCTCCTCCTCATTTTTTATTTTTTATTTTATTTGTTTTTTTTTATTCTTTGCCCATGTGTCTGCTATCAGATTTCTAGTGGAAAAGTATACCATATAACTTTGCTCAAAGCTGTCTCAGTTATCACTTGAATAAATATATCAGATCTTATATTTATATACATATCCATATCCATACACTTTTTTAAAAAACACACACAATTGAATACTTCTTGAAAGCTCAGCTTTGTATAGTGGTTGTAACATAGGCAGTTGCAACATGGTTTTCTTCAATCAACGAGATACAGTGATGATATTTATACTGCACATACTCGATTAATCCCTCATCCTTCCTGAAAGACAGCAGCCACATGTGCCATTATCTATATATAATGGTGTGTGTGTGTGTATGCAAGTATGTATGTGTGTATATATATATATATATATATATATATATATATAAGCAGGTAATTTCGTGTTCAAAATGCACTAAAGCTACCAAAGCACGTATTCCCTTCTATTTCTCCCTCCCTGTTTACATATACACCTTCATCTCTTTGAATATTACATATTCATGAGTTCATTTGTTGTTCATTTGACTTCTTTCCTTGCAAATGCACCCGACTACCTTCTTCTTCCTCTTCTTTGACCATTTGCAATATTGCCATCCTCTGGACAGTTCTGGACTTACTTGACAATTTAGTCTCGACTTTGATTTCCTCTGCTTGATGTGTCTGAAAGAGTCCTCCTAAAAAACCCTGAGGTCAGTTTTCATCTAAAACGCAGCTCGAACCAAGACCGCATCATGTTGAAGATCTTAAAGCTCCACCTCTGTGAGTTTATTAATCTTTTCATACATGTGTTATAATGAATAAATAGCTTTGTTTTTATTGTTTGAATGAAAATTTTAAGCAAAATACTCCTAATTATTTTTCTCGTAGATCTGCTCATATGGTGTCAAGCTTCAGAGACTTTAACAGATCAGCTAACAGAGTTGGGTCAAAATGTGACTATAACCTGTGATCTTGATGCAAAGGAGGCCACATGGTTTTTGCTGAATTTACCAGGTCCTCCAGTTGTGATATTACACTCATTCTTAAACCCGCCAACAACATTTTACTATAAAAATCCTTCAGGCACAAATATTCAGTGCAACCTAAACATTGTCTTTTCATAAATAGCGTCACTATTAATGAGTTAGGAGTTTATCATTGCATGAACACAGAAACAGATGTAAAATTCAGCAACGGCACCAGACTACACAACAACGTACACATTGGTGAGTGATACTACTTCAGTTATGTGTTAATACTAATGTATACACTGCCTCATATATATATAAACACACACACAGCTATATTTTTGAACACATTTTTTTACAGACCCAACCAAACCTGCAGAGCTAGCACAGTGTCAGAATTGCACTGTAGTGTTGCATACTGAGCAGCCAACATGTATGATCTCTCTTACTCTAATATTTTGTGTTATCAGTGTTTTTCTGGTCACTGGGATGATAGGTGAGTTGCTTTCCGAACTTATTAAATATACAGCAGCATAACTCCTTCAGTAAAAATACAATGCTCTGTTTTTTCAGAAGGTCAATTAAGTTGTTATTTTATTAGTTTTTTAAGTATTCCTGGGACTGTCAAAAGTTTCATCTGATGGAAGTGATGAAAATCCACAATGACTTATAGACCTACAGTAGTTTCAAGTTGCAGATCTTAGGGTGACCAGTGTCCCAGCGCTCTTAAAATTGTAAATACTCTTTCCCTTTAACTTTTAATATCCTCGTAGTCCCATGTCTTGTATTGTAAAAAAAAGAAGCTGTTTCTGTACCAATAAGTTGATTTGATGTTGCAAATGCATTGTAGTGTGTTTATTTAATTGAGTTATTTAGTCAAAGAAAATCTCTGAGCAGCTTTTGGAAATCCTCAAACCTGGTTGCCATGAAACTTAATGCATCTGTCATCATATTAAAATTACTTGCATATATTTTATGTTTTATCGTGTAAATTTTGTTCAATTGTTTGTTGAAATAACTAAACTATGTATGTCTGCACTATCACTATTCCCGTGCTTGCACTATGTCTGTACTTTCTTCTGCACTGGAAGCTCCTGTAGTTAAGTCAAATTACTTGTGTGTGTGTGTGTGTGTGTGTGTGTGTGTGTGTGTTAGCATACATAGTAATAAAACTCTTTCTGACTTCTGACTAAACGTCTAAATTCACTAGTAAATTTACAGTTGAAATTTCAAGCACAACTCTTATAATTTCCTGTGGTTTTAGAACACCATAAGTTCAGACTGTTTACTTCATTTTTATTGCACCACAGATATATATAGGTCTAGTTCAAGTGGTGAAAATATATCTTTTGCTGTGTATCTTAAATTTAACAGTGCCTGTGTGACAATATATGAACTGACTTTTGTGCTTAACTACAATGCTGGATTTTCTCAAATGTTTCTCCATGGCCACAGATGGGATATATACACCTGGGTTGGAAATCATATTATAGATCAACAACAAACATTATAATTCTAATGTGCAACTGTATAGTTCCTGTGAAGTAGTTTGCCATTAAGTGTTGCAACTTTTTTTTTTTTAAAGTTATATTTATAGGCTTTGTGTGCCTTTTTATTTTGAGAGGACAGTGGAGAGATTACAGGAAGGTATTGGGGTGGAGAGAGGGGAGCGGGATCAGCAAAGGACCTCGAGGCGGGATTCAAATTCGGGTCGCTGTGAGCGCAGTTGTGCTATACGTTGACGCGCTAACAACGAAGCTATCGGCACTGACGTGTTGCAACAAACTTTCGAGAAAAGTCTCACCTATATCAAGGCAGGATGTGCTGACAAGAACAAAGGGGGGAGTGAGTAGAAAGCAGTGTACTTTTTTTTTCAATTTAGTGGAAAAAATCTACGCATATATAGCCAAAGCGCTTAGAAGAGCCACTTAAAGGGAAGCACAGAATAGTTCTCATGTTGGGTTGCCTTACTGAAGTTAATCTTGTAGGCCGGAAAACATAATCCATTTGTGAGGACTTTTGAATGTGATCCACAGTTTAACAGTTTCAGTCATTTGACTAGTCAATCATTTGATTTTTATACACCTTCAGTCTGAAAATCCAAAACGTTTTGCTATAGTGGTACGAAGATAATAACTGACTACCAAAGACTGAAACACAGGTCTAATTGTACACAGGAACTGAATAAAAAACATGTGATGACAAGAAAACACACTCAAACAAAACTTAGAAACAAAGGAAACCAATGCAGAATTTGAAATTAGACTACTCTAATACCACATGGCAGAAATAGTAACAATATGCTAATATCCAACCAAACCACAGGAGATGTGACAATAGAAAATAACTATAGGCTATCAAAATAAGTCCTTAAAGTGATGGGCATTTCCAAAACACTGCTTGATTAATCTTTAAAAAAATTTAAATCTTTTATATTTATTCACTTTCCAAGTCACGTGCTTTCAGCAAACAAGGATGTTACCATTAGAAACATTTAGGTTTCGGAACATTTCAAAATTCAGAGGTTAGCAATATGAACACACCAATGTTTTTTTTTTAATATATAATGTAGGTTCCTTTTTAAACAATTTATTTCTAATTCTTAAATCTTTTATTTTTAATTCTTAAATCTTTAATTCTTAAAGATATAACTGTATCTAATTTAGATAACCTAGTTTGCCAAGCCCAAAATGGACTACAAATAATAAAACAATTACAGAAGCTTCATATTTAATGCCATTTGTAGATTACTTTTAGATAACACTTTCATGAAAATATCTGAAATTGGTTTACAAAAGTTGTCATCATGCATTTTTTTTGTCATGTTGATTTTTTGTTGTATTTACACTGATTTGACCAGAAGGTATCACCAGCCTGTTGTGTTAAAGGGTTAGTTCACCCAAAAATGATTAGATGCCATTAATTACTCACCCTCATGTCGTTCCAAACCCATAAGACCGCCGTTCATCTTCAAAACACAAATTAAGATTTTTTTTTTTTTTGATGAAATCCGAGAACTTTCTGGCCCTTCATAGACAGCAAGGCAACTGAAAAAGTTTGATGGTCCAGAAAGGTAGTAAGAGCATTGTTAAAATGTCTTGTGTGCCTTTTTTGTGTAAAAATACTCAGTAAACAATCAAACATGAATACTGTGAATTGGAACATACTGTAGACATACCATTTTTTTCCTTGCTATATAATAGGGAAGCATGCAATTGTGGGGTGCAGCCTGAGTGTGGTCTCTGATTTCATGTTAAAATATGCCAAAACATTCTCATGATGGTGAGCAGCCTGCCAGATTGCCAGATTTTGAATGAAAGGTTAAGTGCATTGCATTGTGGGATACAGAGTTATGTGCAGTGGTGCAGTGTTGCATGCTGCTTATTTAGACAAGTGTATAAGACTATTATTATGAATAGTTTTAGGTGTTGCAGTCAACCCACAATAAAGCAGACAGTTATATTATTGTTGTTTAGTTTCTCTGGCACGCTGCTTTCTAAAATGTATGAAATATGAGATTAATACTTATACCAGGCAAGAGATTATCTATTGTCTAGTGGCCAAATGTATTAGGAGGCAGAATAAAGTAAGCAACTTGACTTCCTTTTGATTTGGTTAAAATAAGCTTGAATGGTCTGCATTTAAGTTTAACCTCCAAAGAGGTGTGAAACAAATAAGACTGCATTCTTCCCGTAGATGTGTTCATATGCTGTCAAGCTGCAAGGACTTTAACAAATTTAGTTTCCTAAATAATGCCACTATTGATGTGTTGGGAAATTATTAGGGTACAATGGGGCCAAAGGCACCTCGGGGTAAAAGGTGCCTTTGACATTATTTTCCTCTAAACCACTAGATGGCACAAAAGTGTGGCATAGCACTTTCCAAAACATCTGCTTTTCAAGAAGCACTGTGTGCAAATGTGGCTGATCCTTGACACGATCTCGTGCAGCAGCAAAGTTGATTCTCTGCTTACTTGATATTTGATGTTTTTTTAAATGTTGTAGATTTAACACAATAATATCCTATTATTACACATTTAAAACAATTATATCCTATACTTAACCTGATCTAATATTGACACTATATATCATTGGAAAGCTCTAAGTGTGTACTTTTCATATTTGTTTTGCAGGAAATATTATGTAGTGACAATAGTTTATTAATTTCTGTCAAGAGAAGGTAGCAAAAAAAAAAATGCAAGGAGGTGTGGCCTTTGTTATGAAAAGCCAATAAACACAATTACAATCACTTAAACATCAGTTTTTATGTTAATAATCCAAACAAAATATATTTTCTAGTTTTTGTCCAAAATATTGAGAATACAATTGAAAATGAATATATTTTTCATGGTTGATGTAGCAAGTCTTCAATGAAAATTGTAATGCATATCCAGCTGATGCATGATCATACTTGAAATTCACGTTTTCTGGGAGGTTTCTGTATCAACACTCTAGTTGATGTGTCTGATAAAGGCTTCTGATCAGAAACATCTCATACCTTGATCCAAAAAATGATCAGGCAAGTCATTCAAGTAAGTTTCAATAACCAAACAGAGCAGCGAGAGCTGTATCTAACCCTCAAGAGTCCTCAGCAACTCAGCAGGCCAATGGCCTCTTTGAAACCTGACTTTGACAAACTATTATCCAATCAAAAGCTAATTGCCTCTTGTTGCTAATCACATGTCCACCTGCAGTTTGAAAACTTCTGCTGAACATTTGTCAACATAGTGTACATAAAAGTCAACTTGCAAGGGCTAGGAGCAACCATTTTATTTGCACTTCGACACTCCACACTTCATGGTCGTGACATGGATCCGAAGAGGCAGAAAAATATATTTTATACACTTTTAGAAGTTGTAGATGAGCTATGCAAATCAAGTGATGAAGAGCGTGAGCAGTCCAGTGATGGCGAAACAGACATGCTTTTTCCAGAAGCAGAATTTTCAGATACCTCACTAGATCGACAAGTTCATACATTTATAGCATCTTTACTAATATGCAGTATGTTAGAGAGCAGTGTGTTTTTTCTTCTAAGTTTATACATTTCATTTAGTCATTACTAATGTATGGTATGGAACAGCATATAAATGTGACATGATGTATTATGTTTATTCTCTTGAAATGCACTGCTATAGTTTTTGCTTTTTATATGCCAGTATGTATTATGATTATATATGCATATTATTGCATATTATAATAGGTGTCAAGACGATGCTTCTGATGATGACTGGACTGCTGAACAAACATGCCAACCATCATTATTACTTTAGAAATTATCACATAGGAATCACTTACTTCAGCTGCTCCTAGTAATTTTGGAGACAAAGGGAGAGCCAGAACCAGAGAGAGAAGCAGTGAAACAGGGAAAGGACGAGAGAGAAGCAGTGAGAGAAGAAGAGAAAGAGGGAGAGGCAGTGAGAGAAGAGGAAGAAGTGAGAGAGGAAGAGTAAGAGGAAGAAGCACAAAGAGAGGGACAGACAGAGGGAGAGGAGGACAGATCCAATCTGTTTCATCTGGCACTGAAGATAGATGGCATACACCAGATGAGCCAGACATTTCACCACGTGAACCATTGTTTAGACCTGCTCGAAATCCTGGGCCTCAAATTATTTCTACAGAATCCTACAGTCCTACAGCCATTATGACCAGCTTTGTGATGGATGCAAAAGCTACTTTCATCCACACCAGAACATCAGCATCGACGAGGGAATGGTAGCATCTAAGGCAAGGATTGGTCTAAAGCAGTACCAGAAAGCTAAGCCAACAAAGTGGGGGTACAATCTTTTTGTGCTTGCAGACTCATGCCATGCCTATACCTGGGATTTTTTTTTTCTTTTTTCATTTATGAAGGCAAATCCCACGTAGCTCAAAGTCAACAGAACAAAGGGCTGAGCTACTAAGTGATGGCTCTGGTAAATGACAAAGTCTTGGGTTCAGGCTATAAGCTATACGTAGATAATTTCTACACTAGCCCAGTGCTGTTTAGGGATCGCCTCACAAAAAAAAAACAACTTTTGGGCCTGTAGAACCATTAGATGCAACAGGGTGGGCTTC